>OZJO01009985.1:0-27986 GCA_900406225.1 Acrobeloides nanus
CCGGGAATGCGCACACTATATTCCCGCCGGAGAAACTTTAAAAAATTGTTATTTTCTGTATAAGTAAGCTGTCCTGATTCCAAATATATAAATTTTTTTCAAAATTGGAGCAAAAAAATTTTTCGCGCATAAGGTCGAGGGTTCGATCCCCGCGCAAATTCGATTTTTTATTTTCTCATCCAAATTGGATGAAAATTTTTGCGTATCTGTATTTTGATGCGCTGATTAAGATTCGAAATAAATAAAAATGTGGAAACATTTCGACGAGATCTGGAAAGGAAAATGTGATTTCACCAAAAAGTGTTATTTTTTAATGTGAACTAGGTCCCGTAGGAATGCATCGTGGAATGAAAAAAACGCCATCATCGTGTTCAGCGTATCTGAAAACGGTAGAATCATGTCATTTTTATATTCAGTCATTTTAACAAATGCGCGTTCTCGACTATTGAAAATTTGTATCATATATGATACGCTGCGCAGTCTCGGGTTAATATTAAAAGATTTATACTTAACAACACATGAAAAACATAGGTGGTCGCGGTCTATATTAGTACGCAAAAGTTCACCAATTATCTCGATCTTTAATAATATTTTTTGAGTGTATATATGAGTCATTGTTTTCTTTAAAAATACTTGAAAAACACAAACTCAATGAGAATAAAACTAACTCATTTGGAGAACGCATTGAGGCTAGGCAAGATATCGCTCCAGGAAATAAATTCCCCGAATGAGGCTAGGCAAAATATCGATTAGGAAGTGGAATTCCCCGAGAAAAACAATGTTTGTTATTCGACTGGGCTTTTTGAAAAACAACGAGTGTAAATCTTGTGGCTAAGAAAATTGTCTTTTCAAAAATATTTTTGCTATTGGATTGTAGAATAAGTTGTTGCCGTTCAAAAAATGCATCTAAAATCGGCATTTTCGCTTGTTTTTGATGAAATTGTTTTTCAGTAGTGGGTAAGAATGTGTGCTGAATACAATCCAATCGGTCTTTTTGAGCAAAACTCATGTTTTCGTGTCAATATACAGACTTTTTCAAACAATTGGTGTTTTTCAATGTTGTAAATGAATTTTACAATGTCTATATTTGGTTATAGAAGTTAATGTTGATGAAATTTTCCACCCTATTAGGGTTTTTCTAGTCGAGGAATCGATTGCTCGCTTTTACGAGGCATGAAAAAATTTCTCCAATCCTGATTCACGGAATACAAATTTTTGAGCCATTTTAAGTGTATAAAAAACCCTGATTTTTTGAAAAAGTCTGAATATTGACACGAAAACATGAGTTTTGCTCAAAAAGACCGATTGGATCGTATTCAGCGTACACTCTTACCCACGAATGAAAAAAAATTTCATCAAAAACGAGCAAAGAATGCCGATTTTCGATATATTTTTTGGGCGGCAACAACTTATTCTACAACCTTATACTAGGCTTTGTTTTTGAGATATAGAAATTTTTAGAGAATTTTTATTATTCATGGCCGATCATACTAGTATTGCCCATAAAGAAACTGCTCTTCCCACTTTAGATCAAAGAATTTTGCTAAACAAAAATACAGATCGTATAGGAAAACTATGGGTAAATCCTTACGATGTATGCCAATCGTACAGGAAAACCATGGGTAAACCCTTATCATGTATGCCAATTCGACAGGACAGGACCGGGACTAAAGGGTCATTTACAAATTACGTTTCTCGGAAGGGGGTTAGTGCAGTATCCAGAATTTTTTTTAGGGGAGTGAGGGGGGTAACTTTTGGGGTCGAACCCTAAAATCATAAGGGCCCCCCTTATGTTTTTTCTCGAAATTTTTTCAAAAATTTGGATAAAAACATAAGGGAGGACCAAGGCAATTTTTTCGAGTTGGTAAAGTTTTGAAACATTCGTCAAAATTTGTTATTTTCTATAAAAAAAAAATAACTTTTGCTAATAAAGGGGGGATTTCGGCCAACTCTAAAGGTTGCAAACGAGGGGGGGGGTCCGAAAATCGAAGTTTTTGGCAAACGTAATTTGTGAATGATCCCTAAGGCCACTGTCATCAAGACCAGGACCAAGAATTCCTACTAAACAGATAGACTCTTAACTTTCCAAAATTTTAGTTTCTGTATCCACCCAAACACGGCCTTTATCAGTTCCAGTAGTATTCGGTGCTCAACCAATCCCAGTTTGGTGCTCACATTGTAACAAAATGGTCACGACTTTCATAGAATATGAAAGCGGTGATTATGCCATGTTTATGAGTTGTTGTGTTACCCCATGGGCAATGTGCGCAGACTCCGTCAAAGTATGTTTATGGATACGATTTTGTAAGACATTTTTTAGGATATCATTCATTATTGTCCTCGTTGTAGAAAAGAGCTTGGATATTATAAACGATAAACAATTGTGTTTTACCGCATTTCTTCGAAAATAAGGCCTATCAGAGGGGGTGTTGAAAAAAATAAGATCCGGGTCTTATTTTAGAAGGGATGCGGTATATTTAAGACGGATTTTCAAGGGAGGAACAATTTTACTATCAATTGTTCGAACAATAAATCTCTTTTTTATATTTTTGTTGCACAATAGCAAAGGCTAAAATGAAAGAGCTGAAAAGAAAAAAATTCTCATTCTCTTGGTAATTTTCAAACAAAATTGAAATTGAGCAAAAGAACGTGATATTCTTAGCTTTTTCGAGCTTTTTTAAAGCTTTCCCAACTTGGCAATTTTTTCGATTTTGACCAATTTTTTCGCTTTTGGTCAAATTTGTCAACTTTGATCAATTTTTCTATTTTAGCAAATTTTTTCGATTTTGATAATTTTTTTCGATTTTGGCAATTTTTTATTGTAAATATTCAAAAATTTTAGCCAAAAACATAAGAGGGACCATTAGGAAAAATTTTCATCTTTTTTGATTTAGTGGGGAGAGGATTGCCCCTAGCTACGTGCCTGATCACGTGATCAATGGCCTGACCCCCCTCCCACCGTGATCAAGCGTGATCATTTCAGCTACCCCACCCCCTCAACCTAATCACGTGATATTTGAACGACCCCTACAAATTTTCAAAAATATATATCTAACAAAGTAGTTTGCCCAAGTTTGGAAATAAGGTCCATCAACAGCCACCACTTTTCACCACCACCTTTCATCAGTCCTGTTTCTTTCATCCAACCAGGCGCTGACCAAGGAGATGCGAAAAGTTTGAGCTTATCACCAAGAAGCTGTTGTGCTATTTTTAAAAAAGGGGTCTAAGTTTGTGAAAATTTTAATAAAAAATCTTTTTTTATACTTTGTAGATGTAATCCTCTTGTGTAAGAGCAAAATTGGTCAAATTAAAATCACCATCAACATCATCATATGAACACTCGCGAGTAGAAAAATCACAGCTAGCCATTGGAGTGCGACCAAGGGTATAGCCGATTCCTGTAAAGGATAGATTTTTAAAAATTTTTATATTCTCACCTTCTGGTCCATAGAATGAGCGTATCAAATTTTGTTATGCTCCAGGACTTAATTTAGTCAAGTTTATTCAAGCTGCATCGGTAAAAGCATCACCAAAACCAATAATTGTTTGAAATGTTTGGGTTTCATTTGGAGTGATTTTGGTTACATTTGGAGCTGAAATTTTTTCAAACAAGTCATAAGTGAATTTGGCAGATCTTCATTCATGTGACCTTATATGGTACATTCCCGCTCATAATGGAAAAAAAGTCCACTGTCGATGACCAAGTGGTCCAGGGCACTAACCGCCCGATCTGGCAAGTTAAGCAACGTTGGACCGCAGGTTCGATTACCACTAAGGTAAAAATTTTTATTTTTCGCTCAATTTTTTATAATAAAATTTTTTTGAAAATCAAAACACTAGTGAGAATAGAACCTGCTAGCCCAGCGTTGCTTAACTTGCCAGACCGAACGCTCAGCTCCTTGGACCACTTGATCATCGACATTGGACTTTTTTCAATTATGGACAGAAACTGACTATTGTTAAGTAGTAGAACGTTGGCTAGTAATCCAGAAGTCGAGGGTTCGAGTCCCGTCTCGGTCATAAAGATTTTGTTTATATATCGGAGCTGTTATGCATACATTATCAATAGGGGGGGGGGGAGGGGACTGTCCCCCCTCATGTAGCAGCATCGGTTTAGTTTTACTTTACGAGTCCATAGATACTTTATGAGTCCAAGCGTGCTTTCACGAGTCCATAGATATTTTACGAGTCCAAACATGTTTTTACGAGTCCAAACATGGATTAGCCTTTATGTTATTCTCTCCGGACTATTTTTTTCTCTTTCGGTGAAACAAGCTATATGTAGATTGGAAAGTTGAATACATTTCTTCGATAATCTTACTTTTATTTACAATAGGGGTGTTCTGAGTTTGGATCAAGTTTGATACGAGTTTTATCGAGTTTGGCTACGTATATAAAAATACACGTTCCATTTTTTTTGAATAAACTTTTCTTAGTTTTTTTCATAATGCATTTTCATATATAAATCTTATAATAAATATAGAAAAAAATAATCAAAAAAATTTTGAGACTCGTAAAATTTTTATGGACTCGTGAAAGCATGTTTGGACTCGTAAAGTATCTATGAACTCGTAAAGTGCCTATGGACTCGTAAACGCAGTTTGGACTCGTAAAGTAAAACTAAACCGCAGCATCGAGCCAAAAATTAAGATTCATATAGCCTCGGAGTTCCAAGTCTCAAAGCTATATAGCCGAGCCAAAAAAATTAGATGGCGGCCTTTTTTTTGGTTGACAACATATAACCCGAGGTAACTTGTCCCCCCCCCCGCTCCTTGTTCATGTATGGTTAATATACAGGGTGTTCAAAAATCTCTACCCGATTTCAAAATTCAATATCTCAGCGAGGAATGTGAATTTTTTAATGCGGTTTGTTTTATAAATTGGCTAATATAAGGTAGTTTTTTATTAAAAAAAATTTATTAAAAAAGCCTTAAATTTCGATTTTTTAGCGCAAAAACATTAAAAATGAACCTTTTCGAATTTCTTAAAAATTGCTGCCCTTTTTAGGTACCCCAGTATTTTTTCTTCAGATTGAGCCTAAATCTGCTGATTTTTTGTACTAGGGGGTTTTTGGCCATGGAGAACTCGAATCCGGCAGAATTTTTTTATTTCGAACTATGTATGTACCCTTATTGGAGGTCATTTACATAAGACTGATTTTGAACCGATTTGAACCAATTTTCATCAAATTACAAACTCCGTTTTTTATCAAATCCGTTTTTTTATCAAAAGAATAATTTATTTTGCTTGGATTTTGTTTGTATTAGCCATAAAAACCGAAAAAATTAATTTGGATCATTTTTAAAGAATTTTTTGAGAAAAATCCCTTTTTAGCCCTTGACTCTAAAAGTTGTGAGCTATTTTTGACCCCCTTCCGGGCATTTTCAACCATCAACACCCAGTATAAAAATGACCAGCATAATTTTTTCCCTCGAAATATGTCAAAATCAGCGTCAAAAAACTTCAACAGGATTTGTATAAGAGCGTTATAACTCTAAAACATCATTTTTAATGTTTTTGTGCTAAAAAATCGAAATTTAAGGCTTTTTTAATAAAATTTTTTAAATAAAAAACTACCTTATATTAGCCAATTTATAAAAGAAACCGAAAAAAATTCACATTCCTCGCTGAGATATTGAATTTTGAAATCGGGTAGAGATTTTTGAACACCATGTAGAGGCTTTTTACTGAAGGCCGGGAAATAGCGCATTTTAGTATATTGCATTTTTGACAATATTGCCTAGGTCTAGGACTAAAAATAACGTCATATTCGTGTTCAGCGCATAGAAAAACCCTAAGAAGGTTAAAAATTTCGTCAAAAATCGACTTCTATAGCCATATAAGTTAGTAAAAACTATATAGACGTATGTGTATAAATAATAGACTTAAAACTTTCATAAATGAATGTTTAAAAACAAAACTTTATGTTTTTTGTAATCTACATACATGTATCTTTCTTTTCCACTTTAAACCTGAAAAATCGTTGACCACGTGATTTCCGTTAAAAATCATGGACGGTGTTTCACCTCTCTCCTGAACATCACTATAAACAGGAACTTATGCACTTCGGCCCCGCTCCCCAATTTGGAGGGGGCGAACTGCACCGACTTTGGGAGGGAGCCGATCTGTACAGTTCGCCCCACCCCCAAAGTCGATGCAGTTACCCCCCCCCCAAATTTGGGAGGGGGTGAAGTGCATAAATTCCTGTTTACCTAAAAAACATTTTACCTAAAAAATAAATAAACATTTCAATGTTATCTGACTTGGTGTTGAACTTATCAAAGAGTAAAAACTTATTGAAACGACCTTCTGCGTTTAGACAAAGCCCCCGCTGGCCCTATTTTGACTCGAATAGAATAAAATTATTTCTTTCAAAGAGCTCACATGTTATGTTGAATTGCTCTGGTTGATGCTTTGTACATGTTTAGAATTCATGTTAATCGTAAATCCAAATGTACATACAAACAAAGGACAATACTCTTTTGTGCCTCATAACCAAATTAGGCTGATATTTGATTCCAATATACAGGTTTAAGCAAACATTTACATTTTTTCATACTAAAAATAATAATCCGACTAGAAAATATGATTCTGTCGTGTTGTGACAACACTAAAATTTTTCGAAATTTTGCTGGCAGGACACTATTTCTAGCATAAAAATACCCCTAATAGGGACAGTTTTGACAAATTTTCGCAAAAATCGAAAATTTCCGGTTTTTTTGGGCCACCCTGCACTATTTTAGGCAATTGTAACAGTCGTGCTTGTAAGTGTTAATTTCCTTTGTATGTGAGTTCCAGAGTCGTGTGGCGGAGGCAACATATGAACTTAATAATATTCTCACAGACATGCATGCCGCCAACTTGTTTCGAACTTTCTTGACAAAAATTAAAATGAGAGCCTATGAAAGCGATAATGCAGTTATACAGAGTGCGGCAAAAGTTCTGCTATCGGCTCAAAAATAAGCACTATATGTTTTGGTGCACAACTTGTGAAGGTTTAAAGCCCAAGTACAATTGAATACTCAGCTTAGAGAATCTTATAAACTACCGCATCCAGCAGGAAATGTTCCTCCTATCGTATAAACCTTTGGTAAGCTTTGGATTGATGATGGGGATTTTGTGAAGAAAAATGCTTAGAAAGCTTTGCCATTAAAGACATGAGAAGAGCATAATAAATAAATACATTTTGAATGATCCTCGCTACGGATAAAATTTCATTCTTGATCTTTTTTTGTAGATTTGGTTGGTTTTTCTTGTATGTTTATATGAAAGATATTCTTCAAATAAAGTTGAATAAATCTATGCTCCTATAGGAACATAGTTTTATTCAACTGGATTTTCTCGACGTCATAGGCCTATGACGTCGAGAAACTCCATGAAAAATACTTGAAAAAATACAAACTCAAGGAGAATAAAACTAGTTATTTTTTAAAACTAATTTATGGAAACGCATTGAGGCTAATCCATTTGAAGAACGCATTGAGGCTATGCAAAATATCGATCAGGAAGTGGCATTCCCCGAGAAAAACAACGTTTATTATTCGACTGAGCTTTTTGAAAAACAACGGATGTTTCTCTTGTGATCAAGAAAATTGGCTTTTCAAGCATATTTTTGCTACTAGACTTGTTTTTGAGATTTCTATAGAAATTTTTAGAGAATTTTTATTATTCATGACTGATCATACTAGTATTGCCTTCAAAGAAACTGCCCTACTCGATTTAGATCAAAGAATTTTGCTAAACGAAAATACAGATGATCCTCCATCATATGGGGAAACCATGGGAAAACCCTTATCATGTATGTCGATTTGGCAGGACTGGGACTAAGACCACTGTCATCAAGACCAGGACCAAGAATTCCTACTAAACAGATTGACTCTTAAAGGGCGGGGGGTATTTTTTAGGGACTAATCTCCGAAAAAAATTTTTCTTTCTTTTTTTATAAAAACATCACTTTTAGGGGTAATTTTGCATGGGGAATCGATTGCGCGTATTTCCAAACCCTGAAAATGCATGCCTGACCCTGATTCAAGGAAAGGGTATTGAAGCGAAAATAAAAAAATTTGGTTTTTTACCGGGAAAACGTCGTTTCTATGGTAATTTTATGCAGGGAATCGATTGCACGTATTCCCAAACCCTGAAAATGCATACCTGACCCTGATTCAGGGAAGAGGTTGAGGATATTGAAGCGAAAATCAAAAAATTTTTTTCGAATTTTTTTTATTTATATCTCCAACCCCTTCCCTGAATCAGGGTCAGGCATGCATTTTCAGGGTTTGGGAATACGCGCAATCGATTTCCCGCATAAAATTACCTAGAAACGACGTTTTCCCTGTAAAAAACCGAATTTTTTTATTTTCTCTTCAATATACCTTCCCTGAATCAGAGTCAGGCATGCATTTTCAAGGTTCGGGAATACGCGCAATCGATTCCCCATGCAAAATTACCCCCTAAAAGTGATGTTTTTATAAAAAAAGAAAGAAAAATTTTTTTCGGAGATTAGTCCCTAAAAAATACATCCCCCCTTTAACTTTCCAAAATTTTAGTTTCTGTATCCACCCAAACACCGCCTTTATCGGCTCCAGTAGTATTCGGTGCTCAACCAATCACAGTTTGGTGCTCACACTGTAACAGAATGATCACGACTGTCATAGAATATGAAAGTGGTGATTTTGCCATGTTTATGTGCTGTTGTGTTACCCCATGGGCAATGTGCTCAGACTCCATCAAAGTATGTTTATGGATACGATTTTGTAAGACATTTTTTAGGATGTCATTCATTATTGTCCTCATTGTATGAACCAGCTTGGATATTATAAACGATAAACAATTGTGTTTTACCGCATTTCTTCGAAAATAAGATCCTTCAGAGGGCATGTTGAAAAAAATAAGATCCGGGTCATATTTTAGAAGGAATGCGGTATATTTAAAGGACCAGGGCAGCTAGTTACAATCATATGAAATATGATATATTCGGAAAGATCATGAAAAATGGAGCATTTTTTGTTTTTACGGCATCATCTGAATCGTTTTCCCCATCGAGATAAATGCATTTGAAAATATGAATTCGTGTACATGTTATCGTTGTAATAATCAAACTTTTTGAATTTTTTCGAAAAAATCTTGAAAAAATAGCATCAATCGACAGAGAATTTCACGCTGAACAACTTTGCTAATTGAAGTTTGCGTAAAAAAATTTTTCCGATCAAAAATGCAAAATAAGCTTAAATTCATGCAGGGTTTTCGTTTCAATATACAAAAATTCAAAAATTTAAACTTATTTTGTATTTTTGATCGGAGAAAATAATTTTTTACGCAAACTTCAATTAGCAAAGTTGTTCAACATGAAATTCTCTGTCGATTGATGCTATTTTTTCACAATTTTTCCGCAAAAAATTCAAAAAGTTTGATTATTACAACGATAAAATGTCACGAATTCATATTTTCAAATGCATTTATCTCGATGGGGAAAACGATTCAGATGATGCCGTAAAAACAAAAAATGCTCAATTTTTCATAATCTTTTCGAATATATCATTTTTTCATATGATTTTAACTGACTGGCCTGGTCCTTTAAGACGGATTTTCAAGGGGAGGGGGAACAATTTTACTATCAATTATTTGAACAATAAATCTCTTTTTTATATTTTTGTTGCACAATAGCAAAGGCTAAAATGGAAGAGCTGAAAAGAAAAAATTCTCATTTTCTTTGCAATTTTCGAAAAAATTGAAATTGGGCAAAAGAACATGATATTCTTAGCTTTTTCGAGCTGCAAAAATTTGTTTAAAGCTTTCTCAATTTGGTAAAAAACGCAAAAAGTTGAAATTGATCTATTCTATTATAAAATTACGAGAATGTAAAAACCTTGTCTCGCGGGTCGAACCTGCGACCTTCGGATCGTAAAAGTTAACATCTATTCAATAGTCCCTGACCATACGGTTGGATTTTTGGTTTTTCAATCTTTCTGGACCCATGAGATCGTGGACCAGAAATTTTCTGACAAAAGTTAATGCCTCTCTATCATACACAATAGATTAGGCTTTGGTGGCAACCCGCTTTGTAGTAGTTTTTGAGATCTTCCGGATAAACAAACAGGGTTATCACGTTCAATACATGCAAGATTTTCGATTTAATAAATGTTTGATTTAATCAACAAAGGATGCTCTATTCTTTTCTCGAGCTGGACCCTAAAAAAAAGACTTTAAAAAATTTCAAAATTCTATTTTTTTGGCATACCTTGTATAAAATGTTTTTTCAAGTTTAGAAAGTTTGTGGAGAGAGCAAACAATAAATATTTTCCGGAGGAAATTTTTTTACGAAGAAAAAACAAATTTTTTAAAATTAAAAAAGTGTGAAATCGAAACGCATGTTTAGTGTGAAGAACAAAAGCGGATCCGGTTTTGTTCATCCGAAAGATTCAGTCCTATCTAAATGATAGCGATGATAAGTCTCTTTTATTTTCAATCGAATTTGTTCGTTTTCTGAAACTAATAGGTTTCTACGGATAGGTTCTAGAAACAAACAGAAGTTATTCGGAATAAATCACGTACGCTTTCTTTTCTTTAAATCATTGATAAACGGCTATAAATTACTGATTAGTCAAGCAGAGAATGTTTCCGCTATATGTCGACACATACTTATTAATACGCTTGTTATTGACCTCCCAAATGGTAAGAATGGCCTATAGTTGTGCAGCAACATCTCGAAGTAAAGCTATTGCAGTTGTAAGTTTGAACTTATAAAAAAGAGACTATAGTTTATTTTTTAGCCATCATCCAAAACGAAACGTAAGTTTTAATGTAAATTTACACGTGTCTCAGTGCTTCTCCCAAAAGTTAGGTCTCAAGATTTAGACATAGGTCTAATATTTGAGCTAAAAGAGAATCTTGCCTTAGGTTAAGATCATAGATTTATTCTGTAAGCACTTATTTACACTTGATTTTAAAGTTACCACTACGCAGACTACTCTAACAACGACTACTCCAAAAACGACGACTGCGCTGACAACGACTGCTCTTACAACGACTGCTCCAACGACGACTACTTCAACTCCCACTACAACATCAAGTACACTTTTATTACTATGTACCCGAGTTTCCGAAATTTTAAATATACTGTTTTTCATTTCAGCGGCGAATTCCAAAAAAATATGGCGCTCATGGCGCAGTTGTTAGCACGTTGGCTTCAATCTATAATCTCTTTTTTTAGCCACGACAACCTCAACAACTTCGACAACAACGACAACAACAACGACGACGACAACAACAACAGTATGTCTTTAAAACCATTGATTTCTAAAAAATCGCGTTTTTTGGAAACGTAATTTATGGATCATCCTTTAAGCTTAGGCTTAGCCTTAGGCTTAAGCATAGGCCTAAGCCCAAGCCTAAGTCTGGCCTAAGCTTAAGTTTAGGATTAAGCTTAAGTTTAAGGTTAAGATTAAGCTCAAGCCTAAGCTTAAGCCTAAGCTCAGGCCTAAGCCTAGGCTTAAGCTTAGGCCTAATCCTAAATCTTTAGAGGATATGTTTCCATAAAATTCTTCAAAAAAGCATCAGTTTTTGGAATCCTGTTGATTGTGTCTCCCCAGGAGGAAAAGCTACGAAATTTTCATTTTTTCATGTCCACATTAATAGTTTTTTTATTCAAAACAAAAGTCATTATTGAAAGTGGCCATCTTTTTCCTCCACACAAGCCTTCAGGCGCTTTGGAAAGTTGTCCAATATTCTTCAATGTTTCGACTGTATTTTCATTCCAAGCTTTGACTAGAGCTCGTTTCAATGATTCGTGGGGTTTTGAACAAGCTTTTTCTTCAAAGATGCTTCATACAGAATAATCGAGTGGGTTTAAATCAGGGGGACAGCCATTCATCTCTAGGAATGAAATCACAGTCGAAATATTGGAGAACATTGGACAACTTTCCAAAGCGTCTAAAGGCTTATGTGGAGGCAAAAGATGGCCACTTTTTATGACTTTTGTTATTTTCAGTGTTTGTGCTGTGTAACCGTACAAAACGGAAATAGTAATCCGGATACCACTACTTTTACAGGAGGGATTTCTGCAGTGGCAAGCGGGTCTTATAATGTTCAAGTCTACTCTAATGGAACTGTTATTTTTTTTATTGGCACAATTGGATCGACTCCTGTAAATACTGGTATGCACAGAGGCTGAGACGGCCCAAGTCCTGATTCCTTTCTAAGTCCCGAAAATCCTTTCTCAGCGGGCTTGGAGGCATACATTAAACCAGAGGCAGTGGTAAATCCCCTCACCTCCTACTTACCAACCATCCTTTAGCCATTTTGCTTAGGCATCCATCTATCATCCCTCGAGTACATTTTTTTCACAAAAATGGAACTTTTCAAAAATTAACCATTTAATGCATTTGTTAAAATTCAAGAAACTTTGACTAAAATTTAAAGTAAAACTTAAAAACTTTTACCCCTACTCAGGTCATTGATCCACCCATCCATCTCAAAAGGTGCGTTTATCCCACATCTTACTTAATGGCGTAGACAAGAATTTCGGAAGGGTGTGGCACCAAAACAAAAGGATCCCTTTTTATGTTTTTCAGGGGCCATCAATTTTAGAAAAAAACATAAGGGGAGGAAAGGAAGAAAGAAGGTCAGGGTTTCGATCCATTTTCGTCTCTGAGTATGCGTGATCATTATCGTTTATAAAGTCTTTCATTTTTTTAGTGTCGGTCATAGCAACTGGCACAAGTGGCTTTAATGGAGCGGTTAGCTTTAGTGGAACATTGGAAGTAACATTTCCCGGCCCCAATACGTGTGACACTCCTGTTAGTTTTACAGGGACGGCATGTCCAGCATGCGTACCGGGAATAAACATTATGACTTCAGCTTCTTTTACATGCACCAATGGAGCAACTCCTACTGGGACTATAACTATAACTGGACCATACCCGCCCTTATCAGTGCCTTCTTGTGTAATGACAGGATAAACAACGGGAAGAAGAGTTATTACATTTGTATTGAATATTTTACTATATCAATAAAATTTTTGAATTTCACACAGTTTCACAAATCTCTTAGCCCGTCGGAAGACACTGGTTCAGAGTACAGATTCTTGTAAAGGGAACCAATATTAAAGAGGAGGTTGAACAGCGAATTGAAAATCTTTTTGCGGACTTAATCCGTAGATCTCGCTAGACCCCGAAATTACCCACCAAGGTGCTCCACACCACCCACTGGATGCAGAACACATGGCACCCAGGGGTGATCCACCCAGTAAAATTTTTTCCACCACAAAATTTTTTTAACGGAATTTTGCTAAATGTAAAAGAGAAAGTTGTCTGAACAGGATCCAAAAAAGGCTAAAAAACCCCAGCACCCAAAAGCACCCTTGGTGCTAGTACCCATCAGCACCCAGCACTCATGGGAACTGGCACCCACCACCCAAAAGCACCCATTGGTGGGTGCTGGTGAATGCTAGCACCTATGAGTGCTAACTCCCAGCAACTATATATATTTTAGAATTGCAGTTAATCGATTGATTCAAAAAATAACAAAAAATTTTGTAATAAAAAAAAATTAGGGGATTAACCCCTAAAAATTCAATTTTTTTGAAAAAATTTGCATTTTTGAAAAAAATTTGAATTTAAAAAAAAATTTATTTTTTAACAAAAATTGTTGTAAAAATTAAAAAACTACGGGATTACCCCCTAAAAATTCAATTTTTTCAAAAAAATTTGAATTTTTAGGGGGTAATCCCAGAGTTTTTTAATTTTTACAACCACCCACTGGGTGGTTCACCCACGAGTGCCATATGTTCTGCATCTAGTGGTTGGTGTGTTTTTGTGTGATGCACACAAAACTACCTGGGTGGTTTCAGAGATCTGGATCTCGCGCTATAATTTTAAAAAATCGTATATTGTCTAAAAAAAACCCCATTAAAAACACGTGAATCTAAGCGGGAATCCATTAAAAATTTTAGCGCCATTGTTTTATTGATAAACTTGAATAAGATCCGACACAAGAATTGAGAGATTAACCCATTTCTCTTTTAATCGAGAATCGTTTGAGCATTAAAAGTGCACTTGTCCTATGTTATTCCATTGTTACAAAAAGGTCTAAACAGTCAAAATGTTCAACATCTTTGTTCTTTTCTTAATTCTTCATCTTCATATATCCCATTCCAGTACCATGAAAAGCCGAAGATCTGTGCAATATTTGGCATCCGTCGGTGATTTGTTGCATAGGCCGAAGCCAATCGGTTTGTTTAGCACCAGCTTCTACGAAAAACGAGATCTCGATGTTCCTCGGTTGAGGATCCAGTTTGATTGTATGAGCATAGATTAACTAGGGCGCCCTAGTTGAGTGGTACAACCTTTTAAGCAGCCTAACTTTGTTTAGGAGTATAGTTTTTGTCCAATGGGGTGCTCCACCCAGTGGGTGGCGTGTTTTTGTGTGCTGCACGTAAAATTACTCTGGGTGGTTTAGGGGTATGCTATAAACACTTTATGTCAATGCTGATAAACTTTAATGAGATATGATACAAAAACCGAGAGATTGACCTATTTCTCTTTTAATCGAGAGTCATTTAATCGTTAAAAATGCTCTGAATTTTATCCTTTCATTGTTAAGAGCGGCTATTCACCTGGCCTTTTCCCTTTCTAATTGAGAATTTTCGCTTTCGCTAAACTCCATTCGCGCCAACATAGCGAATGAAAATTCAAAAAAGTTGGTAAACCTAAGTTTTTCCAATTTTAAATTTTTTTATGTCTTGTGATTTTTTCATGTTTTCAATTGTTCCTTTTTTTTAATATTTCTTCAATTTTTAGATTTTTTCGAGTTTTTTGCGTGAGTTCAATCCTCTCAGGAGCTAAATTGTTTTTGCGTTTTTCCTGATTTATACTCTCTAGGGGTTCTTTCATGATGGGATAGGGCTGTACACATTTAACTAATTGACTGGCTGGTCGTGACTGTTTGGTAAACAGTCAAGTCATGAATGTTTTAAAATCCGGAAACAGTAAAGCCATCGGCAGTTAACTTAACTGGTTGTATAACCCTAGCAGGTGGAGAACACGATTCTGACGCTTTTTTTAATTTTTAACTCTGTAGAAATGTGTATTGAAACGAAAATCCTAATATATCTTGAAAATCAAGCTCTTTCTTTATTCACGGTTCTATCATGTCTAAAAATAATGTCAGAATCGTATTCCCCACCTAAAATAACATTTAGGGGGTAAAAATCAGATAATTTGGAATCTGATGCACAAACAATTCGGTTCCTGAGAGGATTGAATCAGTGCCTGTAGAATGACGTAAAACGTCTTTGACCATTATGATCGCGTTATTTTTTCGATTCGGTTAATACAGGCTACATCACTTTTAGATACAGGCTACATCACTACCTCGGTTGATACATTACTACCTCTGTATACCACTTTAAGATAAACTTCATAAAGATGTTGCTTTATTATAACTTATTTATCAAATACTTTATTGCTATGCTAATTTTACAAATTAGCGTACTTTCTATCCCTGTTCCTCCGGATATAAATTTGGAGTATTTTTCAGATTCAGATTCTGACTATGAAGCAATAGAAGAACTTGTTAAAGACAGAAAACAGGCGCCAATTCAGCATGCTGCTCCGAATCAGTTTGCGGTTGAACCGATTTATTGGCCGACTGAGCCACCCGATGCTAAGCCTTATAGCCCGGTTCCCCAGGAAAATTCTGTTCAAGATATAAACCATGGAACGATCGATGAATATCAGGGTGTTGCTAATAATTCTGCCCCAAAACAAGTAGATCGCGCTACAGTTGAAGCATATGTAGTTCCAGCTGATGATCCTTATATTATGAATTTTACGAATGCCCTTTTTCCACCTGAGATTGAGACGAATCCTGTTCCAAAAAGGGGACCCCCTCTTCCATCGAATGGATATGGCGCTTCAAATGATACACCTGATGGATATGAAGTTCCGACTGACAAGGCCAATCATGTTCCTACGAAATCTCCTGTTTCTCGGGATGGATATGATGACGGTGGTGGATCCGATGAGTATCTTGTTCCCAAAAAACCTCTTCCAAATGAATATCCTATTTCGCCAAATTCCGAATATCCTGTTCCCAAGAAACTTCTTCCTCCAAATGAATTTCTAGTTCATCCAGGTCCTATTCCATCTAAACCTGGAAACATCAAGCCACCCGCACTTCCTCGTCCTTCTGATTTCGAATACCCTGATGATTCGAATGGCTATGATGCTACGGCTGGTTCTACTGTACCGAATGAAGGTACAGAAAATATGAGAGCTGTGCCTGTTCCAATCGATTCTGATAGTGGACACCCTCGTCCAATCGATTCTGATAGTGGATTCCCTCGTCCAATCGATTCTGATAGTGGATTCCCTCGTCCAATCGATTCTGATAGTGGATACCCTTTTCCAATCGATTCTGATAGTGGATACCCTCGTCCAATTGATTCTGATACTGGATACCCTCTTCCAATCGACTCTGACACTGGATACCCTGCTCCAATTGATGACGATACTGGATACCCTGCTCCAGTTGATGACGATACTGGATATCCCCCAGATATACATAGTAGCTGTAACCGACAAGACAGATGCTGTCTAGACTGTGGTAACGACTCGCTGGTCATTGATACAGACATGTATTTAACGCCTAATGTAATTTTACAAAAATGTTATCATATGTAAATTGTAGACACATGAATTTGTTATTACGCAATGGGATACACATTATTCGATGCAAATGGCAAACGCGATGACTGCAGGAACCGCAGGATTCGAAGGCAAGATTTTCTTTATCTTAAAGGGCCCGTTCATATATTAAACTCCATTTCCCGCCAAACTACAAAACAGGTTGGCAGAACATGATGCAGTGGATTTTGGCCGTCAAAAATTAGGATGCATGACCAAAATTACAGAACGCTTATTTTACCTTTTTTCAAATTAGATATTTAGACCTTAGGCTTAGGTTTTCGGGCTTAGGTTTTTCAGGTTTTAGGTTTTTAGACTAGCTAGGCTTTTCTCCGATTTAGGCCTAAAAAAAATAAAAATTAAGAATGCTGTAATTTTGATCGTTCCTGTAAGTCCGACGCCTCAAATTCGAAACGTCCAAAACCAACTGGGCCATGCATTGCCAACTTTTTTGTCGTTTGACGGGAAATGAAGTTTACTCTTTTTTAGACAAGTGTTATAATCAAAAGTGCAATCTGAAATCCAATGAAATACATGATGTCGAAGCTACTTGTACGCCTGCGA
The DNA here is from genome assembly GCA_900406225.1 of Acrobeloides nanus. Taxonomy (NCBI): domain Eukaryota; kingdom Metazoa; phylum Nematoda; class Chromadorea; order Rhabditida; family Cephalobidae; genus Acrobeloides; species Acrobeloides nanus. The sequence continues at coordinate 17,247 of OZJO01009985.1, forward strand.
ATCAAAAACCGAAATGTTATACGGCTTGTAAAACCCCTCAAGAATGCTATATTAATGATGATGGTGAGTCTTGTGTTTATTTAACTAATCAAATCTCTAGGTTATCTGTGTTGTAGTGCCGAAGTCGAAGACATTATGGATAAATCTTGGAATGAGTTCAAGAGAATAAAAGGTACCCAAGCAGAAAAGCAAGCAGAAGGTGAAGAAGGTGGAGGGATTCTGCCGTTGGACGACGAGGATCTTCTTTCGAACATTACACAAGTAAGAATTATTTAAGCTTTATTGATTTGTGTTGCTTTTAGAGAAATCTAGAAAAAAAGTTGGGAAGAAATTACGAAGTAGTTACTTCAAAGAATGATTTTGCTGTTAAAATACAATTCGCCGATAAAGATATGTGTAAAATTAGAAGAGAATGCACGTAAGTGTTTAAAGGACCAGTATTGTGGAACAAATTTTGTTTGGAATGATGCCAATTTGTAGGGCTCGCTTTTTTTATGGCTAACTTTGGTTGTTACATTTGTAAAAACAAATTTGAACTTCCCACCATGGGGCATTGGGTGGAATCGTTTCAATAATTAGACATGATATTGAAAATCAAGCAAAAATTCAAAAAAATAGTTTCAAAAGTTTTATCTGATTTTCAATATCGTGTATCATTATTGCAACGACTCCGCTGAATCGGGAACGATCAAAGTTAGAATACTCTTAAATTTTTATCTTTTCTCAACTTAGGTTTTCAGGCCTTAGGCTTAGGTTTTTAGGCTTTGAGCTTAGATTTCAGGCTCAGAAAAAGTAAAAATCAAGTGTTGTAATTTTTGTCATTATCATATTGTTCGTCCAGGGGCTTCCCCTCCCTGTATACAGCGGAATGGAATTATTTTTAAAAAAAAATTATGCCTTTAAAAACACGATTTTTGAATTCTACACATAAAATAACCTCCAGAAAGGGTGAATTTCTAAAAAATTTCAACCCTTTTAAATTTATTCCTGGTCAGCAAATCGAGCTCTACAAATTGGCATCATTTCCAAAAATTATACACTATACTGGTTATTAGTGGGCAGGTTATAAATAATAATCCTAGGCTTATGGCCTTTGAAAAACCTTAGTATTTTTCCTTTGATTCCAAGTTTTGTTTCGAAATAATATATTCTTGAAAAACGGTCAAAATCTACCTTATAATAGTATTTTTAACAAAGATTTTTTTATAGAGTAATGTTGGCTTTTGCTTCGCCAAACCAACCAGTTAGAGAGGAAAGGCCTTTAAGTAGTAGCTGTAACCGACAAGACAGATGCTGTCTTGACTGTGGTAACGACTCGCTGGTCATTGATACAGACATGTATTTAACGCCTAATGTAATTTTACAAAAATGTTATCATATGTAAATTGTAGACACATGAATTTGTTATTACGCAATGGGATACACATTATTCGATGCAAATGGAAAACGCGATGACTGCAGGAACCGCAGGATTCGAAAGCAAGATTTTCTTTATCTTAAAGGGCCCGTTCATATATTAAACTCTGTTTCCTATTACAAAACAGGTTGGCAGCGCATGATGGATTTTGGCCGTCACAAATTAGGATGCATGACCAAAATTACAACACTCTTAATTTTTACCTTTTTCAACTTAGATTTTTAGACCTTACAGGCTTAGGTTTTCGGATTTAGGCTTAGGTTTTTCAGGTTTTAGGTTTTTAGACTAGCTAGGCTTTTCTCCGATTTAGGCCTAAAAAAAATTAAGAATGCTGTAATTTTGATCGTTCCTGTAAGTCCGACGCCTCAAATTCGAAACGTCCAAAACCCACTGGGCCATGCATTGCCAACTTTTTTGTCGTTTGACGGGAAATGAAGTTTACCCTTTTTTAGACAAGTGTTATAATCAAAAATGCGCTTTGGATTTCAATCAAATACAAGATGCCGAAGCTACTTGTACGCCTGCTAATCGAAAACCGAAATGTTATACGGCTTGTAAAACCCCTCAAGAATGCTATACTAATGAAGATGGCAAGTCCTGTGTTTATTTAACTAATCAAATCTCTAGGTTATCTGTGTTGTAGTGCCGAAGTCGAATACATGATGGATAAATCTTGGGATGAGTTCAAGAAAGTACGACGTGCCCGAAGGCAAGCAATAGGTGAAGAGGGTGGAGGGATTCTGCCGTTGGAAGAAGAGGATCTTCTTTCGAACATTACACAAGTAAGAATTATTTAAGCTTGATTGATTTGTGTTGCTTTTAGAAAAATCTCGAAGAATTTTTGGGAAGGAATTACGAAGTAGTTACATCAAAGAATGATTTTGCTGTTAAAATACAATTCGCCGATAAAGATATGTGTAAAATTAGAAGAGAATGCACGTAAGTGTTTAAAGGACCAGTATGGTGGGAGAATTTTTTTTGGAAATTATGCCAATTTGTAGGGCTCGCTTTTTTGACTTTTAGCCTTTACTCAAAAGCATCAACAAAACATATACTTACAGAAAAGGAACTGAAAACAATTCATTTGAATCGAAAAAATGTTCCTAAGGGTCTGTTGGCGTGCGACTAGCCTGAAGTTCCTCTTCTTTAGTACCCGAAAATTGGCGTTTATCCTCACTAATAAGAGCGTGAAGGTGTTCGATCGGCTACTCGGATGCTAATCTCCAAAAGGCTCATCGTTTTACGAATTCGGAAACATGCCCCAAGAGCCAGTGAAGCTTAGGCGTGTTGGGATGATTCGCGTGTTAGGAAAAAATAAAAATTATAAGAGGATCTTTATGATTTTGACAAAATTTCGGCAAAAAATGTGAAAAAAATCATAAGGGTCCCTCCTAGTGATTTTTAGTAAAAAAAATTTTCGGATTGCCTCCCCCCATAGCCGATTTCTCGTTACGTGGCTGTATTCATTACCACCACATCTCATCACAAGTGAGCTCCACACCTCACTATCAGTACCTTATAATAGTATTTTTTCACAAATATTTTTTATAGAGTAATCTTGGCTTTTGCTTCGCCAAACCAACCAGTTAGAGAGGAAAGGCCTTTACCGACTGAACCTACAGAAGAACCGACAACTGAAGAAATGGTGACAGAAGCATCTACACCAGCAACTGAAGCTCCAGCCGAAGAGCCAGAAGCTCCGGCCGAAGAGCCAGAAGCTCCTGCCGAGGCGCCAGCAGCTCCTGCAAGTGCTGGAGCTGGAGCCGGGGGAGCGGGAGGAGGTAAGGTTTTATAGTCAATTTCCAGCAAAAGCCACAAACCTTGCCACAAGTTGATAAGATATTAGTCAATTTGTGGCTCAGAAGGTCACGAGTTCGAATCCACGCCGGGGAGAAATTTTTTTTAATTTTCATAATTTTAGCTGAAAACTATCCTCTAAAAGTTTTTTTAGCGAAAAACAAGAATATGATGTTATTTTGAACACTGTCCGACAAAGCAAAAAATTTGTCTCCGTCTGGGATTCGAACTCAGCGTCTCAACGTTGTTTAACTTGCTAGATTAGGGGTCGCGCGTCCTAACCACTTTTTGGAAAATCTTTTAACTTTGGTAAAGTAAAGTTGTTGTGCATCTAACAAAGTAAACTTTTAGGCGGTGCAGGTGCTGGAGGTGGTGGTGGAGGCGGAGGAGGTATGTTATGATTTTATCTTACTGTGATTTTTTAACACCTGTAGGCCCGACTGTGAGAAGGGTTGACTTTAGTGTTTCGAGATACGAAGAATACGATAGTAAAAAAATCTTTTTGATAAAAGTTTTCTATGAAACGTTGGTTCGAGAGCTGGGAATCGAACCAGCGCTACTGAGTCTAAACTTTGGCGACTTCCCACTGCGCCATCGGTACGAACACAGTAGCTTTTGGCTTGAAAGTTACTGGCTGGTTTGATCTCGAGCCTTGAATCAAACTTTTCATAGGTAACTTTCTATCAAAAACTTTTTTACCATTGTATTCCTCGTATCTCGAAATAATACTATCAAGCCCTTTCACAGCCAGGCTTACACTTCTAAATTTTACTTTACTTTACTAAACTCTCCAAAATTTTCGCTTTTTATTTTGCCCACTCAAATTTTAATTCTACTTTGGTAAAGTAAAGTAGTTGTGCATCCAATAAAGTAAATTTTAGGTGGTGGTGGTGGTGGTGGTGGTGGTGGCGGCGGAGGTAAGAGATTTTCAAAATGATCACGAATAACGCTTTCTCTCGCCTCTTCCTTCTCTTTAAGTCCGTTCAATCACAAATTCCTTACACATATGTATATGTATACATTAGATCACTTCTCGATTATGGCTCAGTCATTTTCAGTTCATCATTCAAACAAAACAGCCTCTTAATCGAGAAGGTTCAAAAACGATTCATTAGTTACGTCTTCACAAGATGTCTCAAACTAGACTACCCTACTATCTCTCCTTACTCTGAGCGATTTAAACTCCTCAATCTCGAAACACTTGAATCTCGTCGACTCAAAACCGATCTAATTTTCTTCCATAAACTTGCCACAAACGAGATTCAAGTGGAAACCTCCTTTCCTATCTTTTGTGATACTTTATCATCCGAATAAATCCTAGGGGAATCTACCCAATTACAGTTCTAACCATATCAGAAACTATTTCTTCGTTATCTTGATAACTAAAATCTACGTTATGCTTCCTTCTGATTTAGTTTCACACCCCCTAAACAATTTTTTGGTGCTATGTTGTCTGAATTACAATAGAGTTAGATTTTATTAAAATTCAGGCAATATCCTGTGAAATTTGTCGAAATTTTTTATGAAACTTGTTTGAAAAATTTGTCTGTGTGAAATTTGTCAGATTACTTTGCCTTGTGAAAGATGTCTGTTAAATTTGTCTTGGGAAATTTTCAATTCGTTCGCATGCCTTTTACTTTATCCGGTCTCTCAAAATTTTCACTTCATTTTACTTTACCCTGGCCTCTCAATTTATCACTTTATTTTGTAAAGGAAAGTAGTTGTGCATCTAATAAAGTAAACTTTAGGTGGCGGCGGCGGTGGTGGTGGTGGTGGCGGAGGCGGAGGTAAAATTTTAACTTACTGTGATTGTGTAAACCTTATTAGACCCTCCAAAATTTCACTTTATTTTATATTACGTTGTAACATAATTAGTGGTGCATTTAAAAAACTATATGGCAGAAAAACAAAGATTTATGAAACCAGATATTTACCACTATTATAGTGGACCATGAGCCATAACTTAGGCAGCTTGTTGATGCCTCTCTCGTAAAACTCAAATGGCTTGGACTTAAAAAACCATTGTATAGCCTGTTCTACTTCTTTATCATTTTTAAAGCAGCGTCCCCTTAGGAAGTTTTTCAGTGATCGGAAAATGTGATAATCTGACGGGGCTACATCCGGACTATATGTGGGATGGTCAAGCAGTTGCCAGCCAAGCGTTTCTTCGACATGATAAGTCAGCGTTTCTGAAGTATGCAGAGTTGTTTGGGGCAGGTATACACCCCTTTCCAGTCTTCATCTTCTCGCATTCGTTCCAAAACTGCTTGAATCTGGTCCATACGACGACAATAAACCTCACTGTTGTATTTTTTGGCAATTCCAGTACAAAGTACAATGGACCATCCATACTCCAGTAAAAGCATAACATACCCTTCTTTCCGCATTTTGGCACAGTTTTTCTGGCTTCTCCGCAAACCGATCATTGTTTTCGGTACACTCAACCATCGTAGAACATCCAGAATTGATCATGAGTTGTTATCCGGCTCAAGGGAAGGTGTCTGATGTTTTCCTCATAAACTATAGTATTTTTTGTTTCGAATTAGTTTCTGGCATTCGTCTAGAGCATGATTTCTCGTTGTTTTCTCCACTTTTTTCCAGCCTTCTTTAACCAGCACCATGCAGTCTCGTGTGAGCGTATTCCTTCCGTCAATTGGCGAGTGGTAGCTTATTTAAATTTGTGCCTCAAAGACTGTCTATCTTTCAAGGCCTTCCTTATCCCTTTCTGCATTTTGTACTCTGACGGCCTTCTCTGGATATTTTGAACCAACGTGGAGCAATACGGACCGGCATCACATCATTTCCATAACATTCGTTGATTTTTTGTGCCGCTTTGCTTGCTGAAAAGACACGTTCATACCACGTGCGCAGATTTTGATGCAAGACATCCTTACTTGGCTCTATAAAAAATAGGTCATTAATTATGTTACAACGTTACTTTAGTAAAGTAAAGTAGTTGTTCATCCAATAAAGTAAATTTTAGGCGGCGGTGGTGGTGGTGGCGGCGGTGGTGGTGGCTATGCTGGACAGCAACAGCAAGTACATCAACAGCAACAAGTACAACAGCAACAATGCTCATGCCAATCTGGACCACCTGGCCCACCTGGACAACCTGGTCAACCCGGCGGCCCNGGTGGCGGTGGTGGAGGTGGCGGTGGTGGTGGTGGCGGCGGTGGTGGCGGCGGCGGTGGCGGCGGTGCTGGTATGTTATGGTTGCCACATAATTAGCGTTGCTTTTGACCATTCGCTAAAAAATCCTGATATTGTCTTCCAGTAATCAGATTTCAATGAATTTTTTTCATTCATACAGAATCAAATTTATGCAAATAAGGGATGCATTTTCATAATTTTTTTGTTGGAAAAATCAATTTTTCGGATGATTTTACCCTTATTGGGGTGAAAAATTAATTGTGTTTCGTGCAAATTTCTCGTCGGAAGTTTTATTCCTGATCATTGACTCCCTTGATCGCCAGTAGCTCCAAAAATTTTTATCGAAATCTAATTATTGGAAGACGTTATGCAGAATTTTTTACCGAATGGCTAAAGCGATGCTAATTATGGGACAACTTAATAGTTGTGCATCCAATAAAGTAAATTTTAGGCGGAGGTGGTGCTGGATCAGGCGGAGGTAATTTTACTGTAATTTTTAAACTTTATCTTACTTTACCCGGCCTTCCTAATTCCCATTTTTTTCATAGAATTTAAGATGATGCCTGTAAGATGACATATGGCCAAATCTGAGCTTAGATAAGGGCCTTCCTATAAGACTTTTTACATTGATTACATTTAAAGCATCTTTCTCCCTTGATGATTGTAAATCCCAACAAAACGAATGTTTTCCATGTACCTCGGTCATGACTAACTGAAAATCTATTTAAAAAATAAAACTGATAAATTGATTCAAAGTTGAACAATAACTCAAACACTTTGAATACATAAAATTTTCGTTTTAATAATTAAAAATCAACGAATATTGTGCATTCAATAAAGTCAACTCTAGGCGGCGGATCTGGCGGTGCGGGGTCAGGTGGCTCTGGCGGTTCTGGTGGCTCTGGCGGTTCTGGTGGCTCTGGTGGATCAGGTGGTTCTGGAGCAAGTGGTTCAGGAGGCGCTGCAGCTGCAGCACCGTAAAGAATCGATTTCCTAGCGCAACAATTACAAATTTTTAGTGTCGTCCCACCAGCGGTTCCACCCGCGGCCGAAGCAATGGACATGTGTTTCACGGGTGATACTAAAGTATGGACCTCTGATGGAGAATATAAAAGTCTAGAAAATCTAACGATTGGTGAATATATTTTATCGGCCGATGTAAAGCCGAATTCACATATCTTTATATCAATTTGACAAAATTTAGCTAAATTATACGAAAGTAATCAGATGGCTTCACAAAGTGCCAGACATTGACGCAGAGTTTATAAAGATTTATTTGGGTGAAAATAACGATCGAATCCTTAAAGTAACGGATGAACATGTTTTATACAAAGCAGAATGCGATGGTAAGTCCAAATCTACGGTTTATTTTTAGTTATTTTTAGACAATAATCCCATGTATATAGTTAACGAGCACCCAATTCTAGCTGAAGATCTAAAAGTTGGAGATTGTTTGTTTATCGCAGACGAGGTAAAAAGAAAACATGTTATATCTAGAGACTTTCATGAGTTTTCAAAATCTCGATTAAGTAATTTTTATATACATAACCAAAGTCAAAACACCCTTAATTTTTAATTTTTGGCCATAAAAAATGACACCAACCGACTTTCTATTTCTTGGCGCATGAAAGTCTCTAGTTGTATCTTTTGAAACTGACCAGCCCCTCTCAACACTATTATACAGTAGCGGAAAAAAGTATATATACATTCATGTTTTGGTATGAAATTGAGATTTGACGCAATTGATTACCCTATTCTGAAAAAACTCCGTACTGAGATTCGTTATTCCATGCCATTTCTGATACACGACCAAAGTCAAAACACCCTTAATTTTTACTTTTTTTCTGAGCCTAATCCTGAGAGAAACCTAGGCCAAAGCCTAAAACCCGATTCCTAAAAACTAAGCCTGAAAACCTAAGTTGAAAAAAATTTAAAGTGTCGTAATCTTGGTCGTTCCGGATCATCTCATACCAAAAAAACATAGGTATTTACACTTTTTTCCGCTACTGTATATCTTTAGCCAGGATCAGACCCCAAAAAAACCTTGTCCAGTAACTGGACACTGGGTGTCTAGTTACTGGACAAGGTTTCCAGTCACTGAAGTTTCACCTTTTTGCATTCTTTGAATTCCTTGTTCAAAATATATGGGTTTATGCGATAATTAAGTAGAAACGAGGTCACTAAAAGCACTTTCAACCATTTTTATGGAACAAGTTAAGAATACGGGAAATTCTCAGATTTACTCCAAATCGATTTGTTATAATTCGGTGAGAAATGGCGAAAAAACGTGAAAAACGTTTTCAGAAACGTATTTTTTATCTCTTGTTCTGTTGGTTGGTTCTGAATGTGTTAATGTGCTCTCATGACCCGCTCAGCATTAAATCGCCTATTTAGTTGCTTCTAATGAACGGCTGGTCTAGCCTAAGCCCAGCATTAAAAAACACTTCCTAAATGAACAAACACTTAACTAGTCTCTACAGATTTCATACAAAACTCGATGGTTTTCTCGCTATCCTTTCTCAATTCGTACAATTGAAAGCCGTTTAAACTCATGACTTGATGAAATTTATTTTTGCGAATCAAAAACAATCATAAGTTTTTCTTTAAAAACTGGCAAAGAATACGTTCCCGAAAACTTTTTTTCATGTTTTTCGCCATTTCTCATCAAACTATAACAAATTAAATCGATTTCGAGCAAATCTGAGAATTTCCCGTTCTCTTAACTTATACCATGCTTATATTTCGAACAGCATCAAAACATGATCTTTTTCATCGAAAAAATCGCATATTCTACCGTTTTGACCACTCTCTACAACATGTAAGCATTTTTAGAGTGGTTTGGAAAATTTTTAAAAAGTCTAATTTTTTGACTCATTAGCCTAATAGAGTAAAGTGAACTTTCCCATTTTGGGTTACACTTTATCATGTTGTGGTAGTACTTTGCAAAGAAAATGTTGCAATCTGGCAACCCTGACTATATCTTTAGGATAAAACTTCTGCTTATACACAACCCATTACAAAAATCGAATACATAACTGAAAAAGGCATCTATGCACCAGAAACAGAAAGCGGTTATATAATAGTGAACGATATCGTGGCTTCATGTTATACTGACATTCATAAAGACGAAATATTTGATTGGTTCATAAGGGTATTTCTCTTTCTCTTTTCTAGACGTACTTATTCGGATCCTGTATTTTAGACTAGCGAATTCATTAGCCCTATAAAACCTTTGTTATATTGGCTATATCCAATAGAAGCTGATACAACTCTAGATGTAAGATGGGGCAAACTAAAAATTATAAAAAATTTTAGGTAATCGATATACCAACAACGTTAAAATTCCTGTTGAATATAATGGAAAACGTTATACCCAAATTTTGATTTAGGTGCATTGTTTAATAAATAATATGAGGTTCTAGATATAGATAATATATAGTTTGTATAGTTTATCCATATTTGTATTTTTTGTAATATTTTTGATTTTTGACAATTTTATATTTCTTTCGAGCTTTAATCCAATTTTTATGTCAAATTTTGCAAATAAATGCTCTAACAAAACATGGGGAAAATCATATTTTTAGAAAGAAATTTTTTATATTCTTCGAATCATATGGAATATTTTTCAAAAAATCATCAAAAATGAATGAGTTTTTGATGAAAAACACCCTCAGCAAGTTCTTGGGTAAATCTATCTTCAAGAAATCGCAAGTTCTTCGGCAAGAGTATTCTTTATCTATCTGTTGTTATCTCTAGGCTCTAACATAGCAAACAGGTGCCATCTGATATCTTTAGCTAGCCTCGTTGGAGCCGACTCGTTCGATCAAAACAATACCTTTCCAGAGCACTGGGTATGTTTACCATGGAAAAGAGCTTAAAGTCCGTTCTGGGGGCTATTTCTTCAATTAGTCCTATTTTCACTTTGAATCAAACAGAAATTGTAAAGTGGAGTGTTCTTTTTCCATTTTTCTAAGGACAAAATATATGAGAGCAATCATTCTTGAGAGCCAGCAGCATTAGATGGTCAGTATTTCAGAAAAATTCTTCTTCTTAACATTAGCCACTATACTTCAGTGATTAACCACGGGAGCATCAGCTTCATTCGGCCATTATCATGCCACCACAATACAACCTAAAAGTTGCAATCTAGTAACCCTGGCAAGACTAACTTTTGATTTTTTGCAGAAACAACATATAAAAACAAAAAAAGAACAAAGTGTAAAACTGGGTGCTTTTTAGAGGAATTCAGAATTTAGAATATGCCAGTTTGTAACTTAAAATTTAGAATTTACCATTTACAATTTTCATCGTTATTGGAATCCAGTAGGACCATTCCAAGGGTCTTTTATAGAGAAAAGCCTAAAAGGTACATACTC
>OZJO01009987.1:0-13526 GCA_900406225.1 Acrobeloides nanus
TGAACTAGCAGTAGTTGTTGGTGTAGTAACTTGGACTACAGGTGTAGATGTTGCTTGTGTTGTAGTAGCGGTTATGGAAGCTGAAGAAACTTGGTTATGTGAATACTAAATAATCGAAAATACTTCCAGCTTTTTCACATGCATAGAAGTTTGCAGTCATACAATCCGTAACGACCCAACCAACATCTTTTTGGTCGACTACACATCTATGGTCATAACTTGTATCGTTCAAATTTGGTTGTCCTTGAGCCCAGTTGGTAAATTTAGTATCATTGAGCTAAAATTTTTTAAATTTAAGACAATAATTGAATATACCGTGAGTGTTTTTCCAATAGGTTGGTCCCATATCCAAGTTCCATTTTTCGAAATGTCGTTCAATCCAATAAAGAATGAGATATTTCCGGCATTATCTAATAATTTCATTTGTGAATATAAGTTCAACTCACCATAAAATAAGTTATCATCATTTTGATCAAATACTGTTACTAGCCATCCGCCCTGATTATGACAGTCAACTGAAGCGTCTATCGCATCCCGTTTTGTAGGTACTAAGAAAGAATGTACAAATCTTAATACAAATTTTACCAAAAATGACACATCTATTCTCGACATTCAGCCATGCGCCATTACCGCAATCAACTGGGGTAGAAATGGTTGAACCAGTCGATGCTGGTGTAGTCGATACTGGTTTTTGTGTGGTGGTAGACCCTAATGGAACTATAAAATGATTATCTTATTTATATATGAAGATAAAATCATACCTGCAGGTTTTTCACACGCATAAAATTGTTCTCCAGAGCAACTCGTAACTGTCCATCCTACACCTTTCTGGTCAATAACGCATCTATAGTCAAGATTTGAACTGATATTCGGTTGCCCTGAAGCCCAATCAGTATAATTAGTATTATTAAGCTAAAAAGCATGCGAAATTAAAAATTCCAAGTGCATTGCTTCTCTAACCGAGTTCACGATCAGTTTGAGGTCCAACTGGATCCTGCTTTTGAATCACTTCACCTTTTATGCTACCCTTCCCCTCTGATCTCCGATCGGAATGTCGAACTACGACTAAGTTACATGACATCAAGTTCATCGGGCACTCGACATCATACACTCTTTGTTCACGATCAGCTTGGGGTCAACTGGATCCTGCTCTTGAATCACATTATCTTTTATTAGATGCTACCCTTCCCTCTGAACTCGATCGGAATTTAAATTTGCTCACATTTTTCTCGTCCCACATATCCCCGAATCCAAAACATTTTTTCATTAGCCTCTATAACTTCTCAAAACATCCGACTTTTCCCATGCCGACAGGACAATTGCTTTTTCTCGCACTGTACAACGCAAGTCCGCTCAAAAGACTAATTGGCATAACATCAAGTTCATCGAGCATTCGACATCATGCACTCTTTATTATTTTTCGAATCTTTTCCTTTTTCGCGAAAGGTTGGAAAAATTATTGTTCACAATTTTCGCCCTATCTCACACAAAAACATTTCTCAACAATTACCGTAAGAGTTTGTCCAGTTGGTTGATCCCATATCCAAGTACCATTCCTTGCAACGTCATTCAAACCAATAAAGAATGCGACAGAGTCGGCATTACCTATAAATTATATTCGCTTAAAAATCTGGAAAAATACCATAAAGGAAATCTTCGTCCTTTTTGTCGAATATCGTTACTAACACTCCACCGAGACTGTGACAGTAACTTGACGCTGCAATCCAATCCTTTGCGCTTGACTCTAAATTCAAATGATTTTTGTAACATGTGTAATTATTAGGTTGAACCGAAAGTTCCTGCACTAATTTTCAAGTAATCGTTTTGAAAATTAGTGCAGGAACTTTCGGTTCAACCTAATATATCTACCAAAAGAAAAGCAGCGATTTTCGACAAGAGTCCAAGAACCATTTCCACATGAGTATGGTGAAGGTGTAGGAGATGCGGTTACTATTGAGGTCGAAGAAGCAACAGCTGTTGAAGGAGTTACTGTTTGTAGTGGCGAAGTTTGAACTATGGTACTTGTAGTTATGGCAACTGATGGAGTACCAGAAGATAATTGTGTTGTTTGTGCAGTTGTTTGGCTTATTGGAGCTATAAGAAAAAAATATATTCTCAGATGTTTTTAAATATACTTCCGGTTTTTTCACAAGCATAAAAGTTTGCAATCATACAATCCGTAACCACCCAACCAACGCCTTTTTGGTCGACTACACATCTATGGTCATAACTTGTATCATTCAAATTTGGTTGTCCTTGAGCCCAGTTGGTAAATTTAGTATCATTGAGCTAAAATTTTATTTATTTTTATGACTAAATAAAAAAAGTGAGTGTTTTTGGGGTTGGTCCCAAATCCAAAAAATTAAAATAGTCAAAAAGATTTGGATCCGAGCGGGAATCGAACTCGAGACTTGATAACTAAAATATAGCATAAATCCCGACTGCGTTATGCTGTCAACTGTTCGACCATTTTTCGTTTAATAGTTAAAGATACCGTAAGAGTTTTTCCAATGGGTTGATCCCATATCCAAGTTCCATTTTTCGACATGTCATTCAGCCCAATAAAGAATGAGATATTTTCGGCATTATCTAATAATTTCATTTGTGAATATAACTTCAACTCACCATAAAATAAGTTTTCATCATTTTGATCAAATACTGTTACTAGCCATCCGCCCATATTATGACAGTCAACTGAAGCGTCTATCGCATCTTGTTTTGTAGGTACTAAGAAAGAATGTACAAATCTTAATATAAATTTTACCAAAAGTGAAGCATCTATTCTCGATATTCGTCCATGTGCCATTACCACAATCGACAGGAATAGAAACGGTTGAACCAGTTGAAGCTGGTGTAGTCGATACTGGTTGTTGTGTGGGCGTAGAACCCGTTGGAACTATAAATAAAAAACGGTTTGCTGTGAACTAGAAAATAAACAACTAGAATCACTAATGAAATTTCTTTGTTGTCTAGCTTTCTGTCAAACTTATCAAAGAGCAAAAACTTAGTGAAATGGGTTTTTTCACTAAGTTTTTGTTCTTTGATAAGTTCGACAGACAATAAAGAAATTTTTGCGTTTCCAATTTTGCTAGAGCCATGGTTTTAGTTGTTCTTGCACGTCATTATAAAACGGTTCTAGTTGTGTATTTTCTAGTTCACAGAAAACCAAAAAAACTTGAAGTTTAAGTTAAGAAACGTACTTGCAGGTTTTTCACAAGCATAAAATTGTTCTCCTGAACAACTTGCAACTTTCCACCCTACGTCTGCTTGGTCAACAACACATCTATAGTCAGGGTTTGAACTGATATTCGGTTGACCTGATGCCCAATTGGCATATTTAGTATCGTTAAGCTAAAAAGGATTGAAAAAAGTTTCTAGTTGAAGAAATACCGTAAGAGTTTGACCAGTTGGTTGATCCCATATCCAAGTGCCATTTCTTGCTACATCGTTCAATCCGATAAAGTATTGAATAATTCCTGCTTGGCCTAAATATTTCGAACTTTTTCAAACGAATCTAAAAGTCATACTATGAAGGAAATCTTCATCTTTTTGATCATAAATAGTTACTAGAAAGCCATTTAAACTATGGCAGTAACTTGACGCTGCAATCCAATCTCTTTGAGTTGATTCTAAATTAAAATGATTTTAGAAAAAAAAATTTTGAGCTCGGATTAAACCATGGAAATCTAGGAAATTTTGAAATTGGGCAAAAGTTTTCGGGCATCAGTTGGAGGTCTCGGTAGCATAATGGTAGTGCACTTGGACGGTAGCCAGGAGGTTCGGGTTCAAGTCCCGGTCGGGTCCGAAAACTTTTGCCCAATTTAAAATTCCCTAAAAACATTCAAAATTATAGGTACCGAAAGAGAAGCAACGATTTTCAACAAGAGTCCAAGGTCCGCTGCCACAAGTAAATGGTGCAGTAGTAGTGGAAGCAGTTATTATTGAAGTAGGAGAAGCAGCCGTGGACCCTCCAACTGTTGAAGGTTTTACAGTTTGTAATGGCGAAGTTTGAACGTTATTGGTCGTAGTTATGGGAACTGACGGAGTGGTTGTTTGTGTAGTTGTCTGACTAATTGGTGCTAAAAATGATTACAGTTTCAAGGCAACATTAGATTCCAATATACTTCCAGTTTTTTCGCAAGCATAGAAGTTCGCAGTCATACAATCTGTAACAACCCAACCAATGTCTTTTTGATCAACTACACATCTATGATCATAATTTGTATCATTCAAATTGGGTTGCCCTGTAGCCCAGTTGGTAAATTTAGTATCATTGAGCTAAACTTAAAAAAATTAAGACAAGAATCGGAGAACCGAGCGCTTCGCTCCCAGAGGGAAAAGAAGTTGTATTTATTACCCATACTACGGAGCTCGGCCTTCGGTCTCGCTATCGAGTACAGCTTGGCCTCGCTCCGAGTAACACAGACATCTATCCATATTATGTATGTATGTCTAATTTTTTTGGCAGGGGCAAAAACATTCGGTTTCTGCTGGGAATCGAATCTGAAAGCAATTTATATAACCCGAAAGCCTTAGCCATTCGGAATGAGGATAACTTCTTATCGGCGATAAAATTGCATTATAATCGTTAAATCATGATATGGGGCTAAAAAATTTTATTTGAAGGGCACCCCATGATTTTGGTGTCATTTTTCTTCTCTCACCGAGCCCTAGACCGTGACAGAATTGGACTTAAGGTGACGGAGATAGCACAAAAGATCAACAGACAGACATAGCTCATTTAATGTTTTAGAATAATCGAATATACCGTGAGTGTTTTTCCAATAGGTTGATCCCATATCCAAGTTCCATTTTTCGAAATGTCGTTCAATCCAATAAAGAATGAGATATTTGCGGCATTACCTAATAATTTCATTTTTGGATATAAGCTCAACTCACCATAAAATACGTTTTCATCATTATGATCAAATACTGTTACTAGCCATCCGCCCATATTATGACAGTCAACTGAAGCGTCTATCGCATCCTGTTTTGTAGGTACTAAGAAAGAATGTACAAATCTCAATATAAGTTTTACCAAAAGTGAAGCATCTATTTTCGACATTTGTCCATGTTCCATTACCACAATCGACGGGAATAGAAACGGTTGAACCAGTTGAAGCTGGTGTAGTCGATACTGGTTGTTGTGTGGGCGTAGAACCCGTTGAAACTATAAATAAAAAACGGTTTGGTGTGCGCTAGAAAATACACAACCACTAATGAAATTTCTTTGTTGTCTAACTTTCTGTCAAACCAAAAAAACTTGAAGTTTAAGTTAAGAAACGTACTTGCAGGTTTTTCACAAGCATAAAATTGTTCTCCTGAACAACTTGCAACTTTCCACCCTACGTCTGCTTGGTCAACAACACATCTATAGTCAGGGTTTGAACTGATATTCGGTTGACCTGATGCCCAATTGGCATATTTAGTATCGTTAAGCTAAAAAGGATTGAAAAAAGTTTCTAGTTGAAGAAATACCGTAAGAGTTTGACCAGTTGGTTGATCCCATATCCAAGTGCCATTTCTTGCTACATCGTTCAATCCGATAAAGTATTGAATAATTCCTGCTTGGCCTAAATATTTCGAACTTTTTCAAACGAATCTAAAAGTCATACTATGAAGGAAATCTTCATCTTTTTGATCATAAATAGTTACTAGAAAGCCATTAAGACTATGACAATAGCTTGATGCGGCAATCCAATCTTCCGTTTTCGGAACTAAATTAGATTAGCATTCAAAACAAATATTTTGATTACCAAAAGTGAAGCATCGATTTTCTATCATCGTCCAAGTGCCAGAACCGCATGTATACGGAGATGATGTAGAGCCAGTTGTTTGTAAGCTAGACGATGTTGCAGTAACGACTGAAGACGACGTAGTTGAAGTTAACGCTTGTGGTGATGTTGTTGTCGGTTGCAATGTTGTAGCACCGGCTGGTACTAAAAGAAATTTTGGTACTTATGCACTATCCCCTCTAGAGGGGGGGGGGGATTCTGCATAAATTTATGCAGAATCTCCCTCAGGTTGAAAATTTAAAAAATCAATTTTTCATCTTTTTTTAGGCTTTGGTTTAAGCTAAAGGCTTAGGCCTAGGCCTAAGCCTAAACCAAAGTCTAAAAAAGATGAAAAATTGAATTTTTGGAGCAAGTATACAATGCGGGTGTCACTTAACGTGACCTAAATTTGAAAAAATAATTTCTTAAGTTTTTTCAAAAATCAACCCAATATGGGTAATTTTATGCGGGGAATCGATTGCGAACACTCTCGGAGCCTAAAAACCACATCAAAGCGGTGAAAATCATATGTTGTATGTTCGCATACGCCAAGGAATTGTGGATCGTCAAATTCGAAACCACCTTAAAGAATTTTGCTGGCGCTCAAGATTTGGAGCACGCAACCAAGTTCTTTTCAACTTCTGGAGCCTAGTCGCCGCTTTCTACCCATGCCAGCCGTGAATAAGCCATTTTTGATTGAAGAGATTCTTTTCTTATCCCAACGGCCCTCTTTAGGGCCACATTTATAACAAGAATCACAAGCTCTAACATATTTGTCAGATTTTCTGAGAAAAAATGATTTTCACCGCTTTGATGTGGTTTCTAGGCTCCGAGAGTGTTCGCAATCGATTCCCCGCATAAAATTACCCATATTGGGTTGATTTTTGAAAAAAAATTTAAGAAATTATTTTTTCAAATTTAGGTCACGTTAAGTGACACCCGCATTGTATACTTGCTCCGAATTTTTTTTTGTTTTCAGCCTGGGGGATAGTGCATAAGTACTGAAAATTTTTTTATAATTTTATCAAGAATTATTTAATTACTTCCAACTTTTTCACAAGCAAATACTTGTTCACTAGCACAATTGACAACAGTCCACCCAGTACCACTTAGATCGATTACACATCTATAGTTCGGGTTTATAGTAATATTAGGTTGACCAGGTGCCCAATTTGAAAATTTGGTATCATTCAGCTATATTTTTACTTTTATATGCTTTGCGTGTTATATTGTTACCGTTAAAGTTTTTCCTAAAGGTTGATCCCAAAGCCAAGTTCCTGTTCTTTCCACATCATTCAACCCAATATAGAATGGGCTAGTGCCCGCATTGGCTAAACATTTTAGTTACCGGAAAGATCAGACTATAGGACGGGCTCAAGAGAATTCCAATCCCGAATCAGAGCTCGAGGACTTTGTATCCCATGCCACGGGCCCCTCAACGAAAAAATACACTTTGGTAACTGTACCCATGAAGATTCGACTTTTAACTGATTTTATATTTGTGACAAAATGATAGTCAAAAAATAGAGGAGTCCGAACCCCAAAAGTACGAATTTCCACGGGCTACAAATTTCATGCTGCGGGTGTTGGGTCTTCGGAGTCTCACATCTTTTTCAGTCTTTAAAAAAATATAACTTGCCATAAAGGAAAGTTTCATCACTATGATCAAAAACTGTGGTTAACCAGCCATCTAAGCTATGACAATGACTCGAAGCGGCTATCCAATCAAGCCTTGTAGCAACTAAATTAGTTGATCTACACAAGGATTGAATCGAAAGTTACCAAATGTAAAGCATCTATTTTCTACGTTTGTCCAAGTGCCTACTCCACATGTTATATTAACAGGCTTTGAAGAAACTGTTGAAGATGCCACCGTGGTAGATACTTGCTGTTGAGTAGTTGTAGATCCGATGGGATCTAAAAACGAAAATATTTTTTCGTGTAACATGTTTTACTTCTGTAGCATAATTACTTTTTTGTAACGCCAAGTAACTTTCACCACTTTCGTGTCAATAAACATTTAATTTCAGACTAATTGAGTTGCCTAGTTTGCAATAAATATGTATATTGACACGAACGTAGCGAAAGTTATATTACCCAATTACGTTAACGTATTGACAGAACCCACAATCGTCTGTCGACGTTGACGTCTGTCAATTTATGCCAATTCCGTCAATCAATTGGCGTACAAATCTGTCATTACGTTGACGCATTTGCTACCCCTAGTTACAAAAATACACACAATGTTACAATCCAAAAGATGTTACAAAAAAGTAATTATGTTACAAAAAAATATGTTAAACGAAAAAATATCGTCGATCTAAAAATGCATGTCACTTGTAATTACTAGCAAAGAGGCTTACTTCCAGGTTTTTCACATGCATATACTTGTGCTATTGAACAATCAGAAACTGTCCAACCACCTGTTTGATCCACAACACACCTATAATTGTCTCCTGCAGTTGTATTTGGTTGTCCTGTTGCCCAATTTGTAAATTTGGTATCGTTCAGCTAGAATGAATCTTAATTAATTATCAAATTTATTGATATACAGTAAGCGTTCTTCCAATAGGTTGATCCCATGCCCATGTACCAGTGTTTGCTACATCATTCAAGCCAATAAAGAATGGAATATTGCTAGCTTCACCTAAAATTTCAATTATATGAGAATAACATAACAAATCGACCATCAAGGAAGCTTTCATCGTTTTGATCAAAAACGGTAACTAGCACTCCATTCATACTATGACAAGAACTCGAAGCAGCTAACCAATCAAGTTTCGATGGAGCTAAAGAATTAGTTTTATAAGAAGTAGTCGAATTTTTACCGAATAAAAAGCATCGATTTTCTATGTTGATCCAAGTGGCATTATCACAAGTAGTGGTGATAGGAACGGTTGTTCTTGTAGTTGGCTTCATACTCATACTAGTTACTCCTTCTTGTGTTGTTGTTTGTGATACTATTGTCTGTGTTGGCGAAGTTTGAACTATGGTACTTGTAGTTATGGCAACTGATGGAGTGCCAGAAGTTAATTGTGTTGTTTGTGCAGTTGTTTGACTTATTGGGACTATAAGAAAGAAGCTTAGTCTTAGATGTTTTTAAATTGAAATATACTTCCAGTTTTTTCACAAGCATAGAAGTTTCCAATCATACAATCCGTAACAACCCAACCAACGTCTTTTTGGTCGACTACACATCTATGGTCATAACTTGTATCATTCAAATTTGGTTGCCCTGTAGCCCAGTTGGTAAATTTAGTATCATTGAGCTAAAATTTTATTTTAATTATCTTATTTAACTATAATATAAACTGGAGACCGAGCGGGCAAAAAAATTGGATCCGAGTGGGAATCGAACCCGAAACTTGATAACTAAAATGTTTGGACTTGTAGTAACAGAGATAGTCCGAACAAACATACAGACATAGCACGTTTAATAGTTAAAGATACCGTAAGAGTTTTTCCAATGGGTTGATCCCATATCCATGTTCCATTTTTCGACATGTCATTCAGCCCAATAAAGAATGGAATCGTATCAGCATTGCCTAAAAATTCCGACTTATGATTTATTACGAGTTAACACACCGTAAAATGATGCTTCATCTTTTTGATCAAATACCGTTACTAGCCATCCTCCCATATTATGACACTGAACTGAAGCAGCTATCGCATCCTGTTTTGTAGGTACTAAAAAAAGAATAGGAAATCTTAATATAACATTTACCAAAGATGAAACATCTATTTTCGACATTCGTCCATGTACCATTACCACAATCAACGGGAGTTGAAACCGTTGTCGCTGGAGAAGCAGTAGATCCTGTTGGAGTGGTTGATACCGGTTGTTGCGTAGGGGTAGAACCCGATGGAACTATAAATATTATTTTTATGTCATTGTTGAAAAAAATATACTAGCGGGTTTTTCGCATGCATAAAAGTGTTCACTTGAACAACTGATCACCGTCCATCCTACGTTCTGCTTGTCAATAACACATCTATAGTCGGGATTTGTACTAATGTTTGGTTGTCCTGAGGCCCAATTCGAGAAGTTTGTTTCGTTAAGCTAAAAAGTTGTAACAAACTTCTGGAAAATGATACCGTGAGAGTTTGCCCAGCAGGTTGATCCCATACCCAAGTGCCATTCCTTGCAACATCATTCAAGCCAATAAAGAATGGAATATCCTCGGCGTTGCCTAAAAATTCAGTTAAGAAAAATCTAAAAACATACCATAAAGGAAATTTTCGTCTCTTTGATCAAACACTGTTACTAACACTCCATTTAAACTATGGCAGTAACTTGACGCTGCAATCCAATCTCTTACCGTTGATTCTAAATTAAAATAATTTTGGAAAATTTTTTTGAGCTCAGATTAAACCATGGAAATCTAGGGAATTTTGAAATTGGCAAAAGTTTTCGGGCATCAATTGAAGGTCTAGGTAGCACAATCTTAGTGCACTTGGAGATAACTAATAAGTCCGTGTCCGAGTCCCGATCGGGCCTGAAAACTTTTGCCCAATTTCAAAATTCCCTACAAACATTCAAAATTATAGGTACCGAAAGAGAAGCAACGATTTTCAACAAGAGTCCAAGGTCCGCTGCCACAAGTAAATGGTGCAGTAGTAGTGGAAGCAGTTATTATTGAAGTAGGAGAAGCAGCCGTGGACCCTCCAGATGTTGAAGGAGTTACAGTTTGTACTGGCGAAGTTTGAACGTTATTACTCGTAGTTATGGGAACTGTTTGTGTAGTTGTCTGACTGATTGGTGCTAAAAATGATTACGGTTTCAAGGCAACATTAGATTCCAATATACTTCCAGTTTTTTCACAAGCATAGAAGTTCGCAGTCATACAATCTGTAACGATCCAACCAACGTCTTTTTGATCGACTACACATCTATAGTCATAACTTGTATCATTTAAATTGGGTTGCCCTGTAGCCCAGTTGGTAAATTTAGTATCATTGAGCTAAATTTAAACAAATTTAAAGACAAGAACCAGGGAACCGAGCGTTTCGCGCACAGAGGGGGAAAAGAAGTTGTATTTATTATCCGCACTACGGAGCTCGGCCTTCGGTCTTGCCATCGAGTACAGCTCACAAGGGACTCTCACAGCTTGTGAATTTTCAAATTCAAGATTTTTTCTTAAATTTTATGCCAAATGACTCCTTATGACACAAAAAGAAAAACCCCAAGTCACTAGAGTTTTAGCTTTACTAGAACGCGATCTGAGGGCTGCCCTTATGGTTATAAATAGCTTTTTTAAGGATACGTGGAGCCCTAAAAATCACCTAAAATAAATTTCTTTTTGTTGTAAAAGTCATATTTCACCGTTTTTGGCTATGCCCAACAACTTCCAAGCATTTTTGGAGCAATTTGAAATTTTTTTGAAAGATCGATTTTAAGTAGGATTTTGTGCACAGGATATGCCAGGCAAAAAAATCAATTTTTAAAAAAAATTTCAAATTGCTCTAAAAATGCTTGAAAGTTGTTGGGCGTAGCCAAAAACGGTGAAATATGACTTTTTACCACAAAAAGAAATTTATTTTAGGTGATTTTTAGAGCTCCAAATGTCCTTAAAAAGGCTATTGATTAGGGCAACCCCAGATCGCGTTCTAGTGAGGCTAAAACTCTGGTGACTTGAGGTTTTTCATTTTATGTCATAAGGTGATGTTTGGCATAAAATTTAAGAAAAAATCTTGAATTTGAAAATTCACAAGCTGTGAGGGTCCCTTGTCAGCCTCGCTCCGAGTATATGTATTTCTAATTTTTTTTACAGGGTCAAAAACATTCGGATTCTGCTGGGAATCGAATATGAAAGCAATTTATATAATCCAGCCTTAGCCACTCGGCCATGAGAGTAACTTTTTATCATCGATAAAATTGCATTATAATCTTACGTGATATGGAGCTAAAAATTTTTCCTTGAAGGGTATCCCCATGATTTTAGTGCCATTTTTCTTCTCTCACTGAGCCCCACCGATTGGTATAGGCTGTGAAAGGATTGGACTTAAAGTGGCAGAGATAGCACAAACAGATAAAACAGACAGGCATAGCGTTTAATGTTTTAGGATAATCGAATATACCGTGAGTGTTTTTCCAATAGGTTGATCCCATATCCAAGTTCCATTTTTCGAAATGTCGTTCAACCCAATAAAGAATGGAATCGCTTCGGCATTACCTAATAATTTCATTTTTGGATATAAGTTCAACTCACCATAAAATACGTTTTCATCATTTTGATCAAATACTGTTACTAGCCATCCACCCATATTATGACAGTCAACTGAAGCGTCTATTGCATCCTGTTTTGTAGGTACTAAGAAAGAATGTACAAATCTTAATATAAATTTTACCAAAAGTGAAGCATCTATTCTCGACATTTGTCCATGTGCCATTACCACAATCGACAGGAATAGAAACGGTTGAACCAGTTGAAGCTGGTGTAGTCGATACTGGTTGCTGTGTGGGCGTAGAACCCGTTGGAACTATAAATAAAAAACGGTTTGCAGTGAGCTAGAAAATAAACAACTAGAATCACTAATGAAATTTCTTTGTTGCCTAGCTTTCTGTCGAACTTATCAAAGAGCAAAAACTTAGTTTTTTCACTAAGTTTTTGTTCTTTGATAAGTTTGACAGACAATAAAGAAATTTTTGCGTTTCCAATTTTGCTAGAGCTGTTGTTCTAATTGTTCCTGCATGGCATTATGAAACGGTTCTAGTTGTCTATTTTCTAGTTCACAGCAAACCAAAAATAGCTTTAAGTTAAGAAACGTACTTGCAGGCTTTTCACAAGCATATAATTGTTCTCCTGAACAACTTGCAACTTTCCACCCTACATCTTTTTGATCAACAACACATCTATAATCAGGGTTTGAACTGATATTCGGTTGACCTGATGCCCAATTGACATATTTAGTATCGTTAAGCTAAGAAGGATTTAAACAAGTTTCTTTGAAGAAATACCGTAAGAGTTTGACCAGTTGGTTGGTCCCATATCCAAGTGCCATTTCTTGCTACATCGTTCAATCCGATAAAGTATTGAATAATTCCTGCTTGGCCTAAATATTTCGAACTTTTTCAAACGAATCTAAAAGTCATACTATGAAGGAAATCTTCATCTTTTTGATCATAAATAGTTACTAGAAAGCCATTAAGACTATGACAATAGCTTGATGCGGCAATCCAATCTTCCGTTTTCGGAACTAAATTAGATTAGCATTCAAAACAAATATTTTGATTACCAAAAGTGAAGCATCGATTTTCTATCATCGTCCAAGTGCCAGAACCGCATGTATACGGAGATGATGTAGAGCCAGTTGTTTGTAAGCTAGACGATGTTGCAGTAACGACTGAAGACGACGTAGTTGAAGTTAACGCTTGTGGTGATGTTGTTGTCGGTTGCAATGTTGTAGCACCGGCTGGAGCTAAAAAAAATTTTTTTATAATTTTATCAAGAATTATTTCATTTACTTCCAGCTTTTTCACAAGCAAATACTTGTTCACTAGCACAATTGACAACAGTCCACCCAGTACCACTTAGATCGATTACACATCTATAGTTCGGGTTTATAGTAATATTAGGTTGACCAGGTGCCCAATTTGAAAATTTGGTATCATTCAGCTATATTTTAACTTTTACATGCTTTGCGTGTTATATTGTTACCGTTAAAGTTTTTCCTAAAGGTTGATCCCAAAGCCAAGTTCCTGTTCTTTCCACATCATTCAACCCAATATAGAATGGGCTAGTGCCCGCATTG
>OZJO01009989.1:0-13284 GCA_900406225.1 Acrobeloides nanus
AACATGCCGTAAAAACAAAAAATGCTCCATTTTTCATGATCTTTCCGAATATATCATTTTTTCATATGGTTGTAAATTACTGGATTGGTCCTTTAAGCCTAAGCCTAATTTTGGGTTTCTAAATTTTGGTTGTCTAAATGTTGATTTTCTAAATTTCAGACTTTCTAAATTTCGGATTCTAAATTTTGGGCCATAATGAATTAAAGCGAGTTGGAGGGAGGGGGCTTAAAGCGAGTTTTTTTTTACAAAATCATGCGGATTTCTCCGGAAATACAAGGCCAATCCTGATAGTTTCGGTGTCGTTAGAAAGCTGGATTTCGTAGCAATCGAATCACACCAAAGTCATGCCATAACTCTTTCTGATTGCGGAGAATATAGTCAACTCTCGCTTTAAAGGGGGGTCCGGTTTGTGGTCACTTCGTGAAAAGGGCTCTAGGACTTTTCACAATGATCGATTTTCTCCACTTTCCCATGGTCAAAATCAAAAAATGCCTTCATATTCATGTTCCCCATAACAAAAACCCCCGAGATACAACAAATCAGCCGATTTTGAAAAAATTTTAAAAGAAAAAATCGAATTTTTTACCCCTTGTGTAAAAAATTGAATTTTCAAAAAAAATCCAAATCGGCTGATTTTTTATACCCAGGGGTTTTTCGATATTGAAAATTCGAATCTGAAGAAATTGTTTGATTTTGACCATGGGAAAGTGGAGAAAATCAATCGTTCTGAAAAGTCCGTTGTAAAAAGTCTGATTTTTCGTTGTGAAAAGTCCTATAGCGTGAAAAAGGGGTCCAAAATAGGGCAGGGTAGAAAATTTTAAAAAATTTTTAACAAGTGACCCTCTATGGGTATTTTATGCTGGGAATTGATTGCGCGCACTCTCGAACTCTGAAAATGCTTCCTTGACTCTGATTCAGGAAAAGAATCGGTGTATTGAAGCGAAAATCAAACATTTTCGGATTTTTATGAGAAAACCGTCGATTCTTAGGATTTTTCTAGGCGGGAAATCGATTGCGCGCATTTCCTATTCAGGGTCAAGGAAAAAGTTTTCAAGGTTCGGGAGTGAGCGCAATCGATCCCCCGCATAAAATTACCCCTAGAGGGTTATTTGTTAAAAAAATTTTCTATCCGACCCTATTTTGAACTCCCCTTTTCACGAAGTGGCCACAAACCGGACCCCTCCACCTCAAAGAGGGAGGGGGGCTTAAAGCGAGCTTCGACTGTAATGCTATTTTTTTTTACAAAAACCATTACCTTTATATAAACACATTTAAAAAATCAATAAATTTAATAAAGATTTTATTAACGACATTTCTTTAATAGAACAATGTTTACAATATCAATGGGCACGGCAGAATAAGGTGCAAAAATTTGAATACCTAAAAAAACTGATAAAACGCTTATTTGTGTTGTTAATAACATGTTTACAAAAGAAGGCGCCGGACTGTTTGGGGACGGACATTTGGGGATGTGACATTTGGGCACTAGGCCCCTCGGTACGACGCGAATTCACGGCCATTCGTTACGGCGTCTCGTTACGGGCCTCTCGTTACAGAACCCGATTAATTTTAACTTTAAAAATTAAATTTTTTCATAAAAAATTGAAAAAAGTTGTTTATGATTTCCTCCTCCCCCATTTTTGAAATCCTAGCACGCCCCTAGAAGGCCGTAACAAGCGGATTCTGTAACGAGAGGCTGTAATGAGTGACCGTGATGAGTGTGCTCGGTAACGAGAGCCCGTAACCGTAACGAGGAGCCTAGTGCCGACATTTGAGGACGGATTTTTTGGGGATGTGACATTTGGGGACGAAATTTAGGTTTTTTTAAAATACAATTTGATTATACATACAGAAAGCTTTAAATGTCTCATATTTTTCATTCTGAAATTATTTTGCCTTCATCATATGTTTCTTCGTCCCCAAATGTCCCATCCCCCAAAATCCGTCCCCAAATGTCTNAGCTTTAAATGTCTCATATTTTTCATTCTGAAATTATTTTGCCTTCATCATATGTTTCTTCGTCCCCAAAAGTCCATTCCCAAATGTCCGTCCCCAAACAGTCCGGCGCCCAAAAGAATTATCGCGATTCATCACGTAGAAACTTTTTTCGATTTTTTTCTAACAAGGAAAGGAACTTGATGGTTACAGATTTTTTCCATACCACGTTAAAAATGTAGTAGGAGCTATATTAAAGGGGGTAACAATCGGGTACGGTTCTCCGGACGTAGGGTGTTAAAAAGCTGATTTTTGTCAAAAATTGACGTCCGGAGAACCGTACCCGATTGTTACCCCCTTTAAGACATTAAAATAGGTCAGAAGTCGCAATTCGCTCATTGAAGCGAAAAAAATGACTCCAAAAACTCAAAAATATTGTTTAATTCCAGATACAAAAAAAGTATAAAACTATATCTTGAGTCATTTCACAAAGCTGCCTAGGTAGCCGGGTGGATAGAAAGTTAGCTCTACGCCCACAAGGCCTCAGGTTCGAATCCTACCGTGAGCAATATTTTTTGCATCATTAAAGCGAAAAAAATGACTCCAAAAACTCAAAAGTATTGTTTAATGCAAAAATATTGCTCACGGTAGGATTCGAACCTGAGGCCTTGTGGGCGTAGAGCTAGCTTTCTATCCACCCGGCTACCTAGGCAGCTTTGTGAAATGACTCAAGATATAGTTTTATACTTTTGTAGGCGTAGAGCTAACTTTTTATCCACTCCGCTACGTAGGCAGTTTTGTGAAATAACCCTGTGCAATTGACTAGGTAAGCATTAATTGTGCATAGCCGTACCGCCACTGGGACATTTGGCATATGGCCTCCTCTTTAGGAAGGGGATAACGATGATCCACGAAGCTCCGTAGCCAAAAATTTTTCTTTTGGTTCGGATCCGAAACATATGCCATAATTGTTTTCAGGCCGAGTACTTTCAAACCCGCTAGAGTTTTTGGGGGTGTCTTAACTTTTGCACAGTTTACACTGCCGTGTGGGGTAATATTTTCCCTTTATCATTACGGAATTATTCCATTGGGATCCAAAAAACAGAGTCGAAAATGATTCTGAAAATTTTTTATGAATTATGTTGTTTACTTCCCTTGTTTTATGCTTATTATCACAATTTCATTTAGAAAAAAGAATTTATGACTTGCATACCAAACATTTTTACACTGATAAGACTAGAAATGAGTAACAACGTGATCCTTTCTAATTATGAAATTATCAACAAGGGAAGGGAAGTACAAGTTCAAAACAAATGATATGATCATGACTAAAAATGCTTAAAGAGGGAGGGGAACCACTTTCATCAGAAAATCCGGTTTTTAACAGAAACAAAGTTTTTACACGTATGATTGGTCATATATAGGGTAAAAAATTGCGAGGAATCGATTCCCGCCATTATTTTTTGACCACGANTGACAGAAACAAAGTTTTACACGTATGATTGGTCATATATAGGGTAAAAAATTGCGAGGAATCGATTCCCGCCATTATTTTTTGACCACGATTTCAAAAAAGTGGTCAAATACCTAAAAAATCGATTTTTTAGGTAAACCGGATTTTCTGATGAAAGTGGTTCCCTCCTTTAAAAGGGGGTAAGAGGTTGACCGACATTTTTTCCCTTACCACTTTGTTCCCTTAAACAATTTTTTCCCTATAAAATATCCACTTTCAAGAAGGAACTCCTACCGAAAATAACTGAAAAAATAAACAATCTTCTATTTCATGGTCTGGGAGGCGTTTTCAAGGTTTTTCGATGAGCACAATCTACTTCTCGCATAAAAATACCCCTAATGAGTCATTTTGGAGAGAAATTTTGGTAATACTGCACTTAGTGTCACCTATTCCAAGGGAGTGTCACCTATTCACAGAACAGCCTAAGCTTAGGCCTAGGTTTAGACCTAAGCCTAGGCCTAAACCTAGGCCTAAGCTTAGGCCTAAGCCCAGGCCTAAGCCTAAGGCCTGGGTTTAGGCCTAGGTTTAGGCCTAGGTTTAGGCCTAAGCCTAGGCCTAAACCTAAGCCTAAATCTAGGCCTAAACCTAGGCCTAAGCTTAGGCTGTTCTGTGAATAGGTGACACTCCCTTGGAATAGGTGACACTAAGTGCAGTATTACCGAAATTTTCGCAAAAAATTACCAGATGGCGGTTTTGTGGAACATCCTGTATTATCTTTATGTCACGTGCTTAGTGCACATATATAAATTATAATATTAAAATGTAGTTCTAAGATTATTTCATTCTCCGCAATGTTGAAGCGGTTTTTGAATAATCCTAGAGTTTAATGACAAATGATTGGGACTATAATAAAGTAAATAGAAAAAAATCAATCAATATCAATTGGTACATAATCTAACAAATAAGTAATATCAGAATCTGAATCTTCTAGTCCAAAAATACGAGTCATCATTAATTCGTCTTCTAAAATGGTTATTCTATTATCCATTATACTTCCTATAGATGATTGAGCTTCCACATTTTGATCTTTCTTAAGATTGTTATAATAAAGGTTCCTTCAAAATATCTATACCGGTGATTCAATTAAGACTGGATTTGTTTGAACAATTTCATAACTTCTAGGAATTTCTAAAACTTCATGAAACTTTGACGACATCGATGCTGAAAAAGAGTTGTAGTTTTCTTCTATAGGACATTCTTGGAAAATAGATTGTGAAAACTTTCCAACTATGTTTTCTTGAAAATCATCTTTATTTAGTTTCAGTTTTCTGGATCGCTTGCTGAAGAACTTTCGTATAAATTTAAAACCCATCGAGATCTGGAAAATTTAAAAACAATCGAATCTACTTCGGCTCTTATACCCCTCTCCAATTGAACATGG
This sequence comes from Acrobeloides nanus, assembly GCA_900406225.1. Taxonomy (NCBI): domain Eukaryota; kingdom Metazoa; phylum Nematoda; class Chromadorea; order Rhabditida; family Cephalobidae; genus Acrobeloides; species Acrobeloides nanus. The sequence continues at coordinate 4,830 of OZJO01009989.1, forward strand.
TATAAAATCGAGAAATTTTCTCAAAAATGACCCTATTCGGGGTAATTTTATGCGGAAAACATATTGGCGATGTTATTTTTGCGTAAAAACGCGCTCCATTTTTTAGAAAATCGAATTTTTCGACAAAGTACATATTTCGAAAAAGCTAATATGCAAAAATTCGATTTTATAAAAAAAAAAATAGAAGCGTTTTTACGAAAAAATAACATCGCCAACGTGTTTCCCGAATAAAATTACCCCTAATAGGATGATTTTTGAGAAAATTTCGAAAAATAGAACTTTTCGATTTTAGACCACGTTCAATAGTGTATAAGAGCCGAAGCTTCAAACAATCAAACATTCATATAACATTGTAACAATAAACCATTAAAATATGCAAACTTTAATAAAAGAATTTATTATAGTCCAATAAAATTTTAAAAGAATAAAAAATTGTCACAACTTGAAAGTCACATAATAGATTAAAAAATATTACACAGGGTAGACATTCCATGAGAAGGCCGAAATATCTTCAGGCAAAAGCTGACGATAATAATCTTGAGAACGATGAATTGCTTCTTCATAAGAAAACTTAGGTATGTATTCGAAGAAAACACGCTGCTTGAAGCCACTAATAAACGTCCAATGGCGGAATATAAAGTAGAAATAAGTTGGTGAAGGAAGCTATAAAGTGATATGCTTAAAATGATATTACGATCTCCCCCAGTGGCATATCCAGAACAGTGCCGTGCAAGGAATTTTTTTGGGGGGAGGTAATTTTTGAATCAACCCCCCCCTCCCAAATCATCACATGTGTTTGAATGGGACAAAAGTCTGACCCCCAACTTCAAAAAATAATAACTATTAAATGATGGTTTTTTGAAAAAAAAAACCAGCGCCGCAGGCAAAATTTTGTTGTTGAAGTTTCTTGTTTTTATGCTAAAAATGCTCAAAAAATTACGATTTTTGTTGAAAAAATGGAAATTTTTAGACATGAATTTGAGATGTCAAATCAAATCTGGCAAAATGCTGATTTTTCAGTATCAAATCTGATTTTTGAGATGCGAAAATTTATTAAATTTATAAATATAATGGAAAATTAGCAGCATTTTGCTCCTAATCTGATTTTTGAAATCAGATTTGAACAAAGTGTTCTTGATATCCCTGCATAATAGCATACCTGCTCAAAATTAATCAATTCGCCGGTTACTTTACTAACTGCCCAACAAACAAACGAAATTATCAGATAGCCAATAAAGAGCAAATAGAACGGAACTCTCATAGTCGAAATTTGACGCACATTATTCTAAGATCCAATAATAAGTAAATGCAAAATAAAATATACCGTGTAAAAATGCTTCAGTGTTGACTCATAAATGTCTTTAATTGGAGTGTCATCCTGTACCAAAACGACTTCCTTGTTAATTGTTGGATCCATTGACATCTTGATTGCAAAATGTAGAAGAGCATCCGCAACGTTGCCAGCATAAGTCATCTAAAATAGTAAAAACTCAATGCCAATCAAAACAAAACTACCTGAAGTACGCCACCTTGATCACCAATTACAGGCAAAGTTGCAGAAAACTTCGACCAATAGATTGCATCACAAATCAACGAATTCTGATCGCCTTCACCATAAACTGGACCAATACGAGCAATGACATTTTGGATTCCATCTTAAGAGGCGATGTCTCAAAATCTCGAACCCGGGGTGATTATAGTAGATAAATTTCGATTCAATTTTTGAAACCATGGCATACCCTATGTTTTTGGAGCTGAACACAAACCTGAAGTCCGTTTTTTTGGTACCCCTGTACGACAGGTCGGCCTTTTGAAGAAAAAAACATAAGATGATGATGGATTTTGGGGTCAAAAAATCATTTTTTTATTTAGTGTGCCAAAAGTTAAAGCATAAATTACTGATTACTAAAAACAAAAAATTTCATGTTAAAAATAAAATTTTATTTTCACCGTTTGTAGGCCCTTTTGGCACACTAAATAAGAGATTTTCCGACTCCAAAACCCACTATGAGACCCCTTATGCTTTTTTTAATGTATGGCTCCATTTTCAACCCTTAGGGAACATTCTTTTCCGGTGAGCGACGGTTCATTTTTAAGATACTAAATAGGAGTAAATAATAAGCAAAGAAATTGTGTGCACTCGAAAAACTCCTAGAAGATAGATCAAAAATAGTGCTTTTTGGACCTCACAAATTGTTCTATTTCCAAAATACGTAGTTTTGATAGGAGTTGTATAGACAAAAAATGAGGCAGAATTCACCAGCTTTCCAACGGCACCAAATCCATTGGATATTGATTTAGCTGGCCGGAGATTTTTGGCCCATTTGAAGTTCAATTTAAATTTCAAGGCCGACCTGCCGTACAGAGGTAGTACCAAAAATTCGGATTCAAAAACGTACTTCAGATTCATGTTCAGCGACCCCCAAAAACCTAGGGTGTACCATGGTTTCAAAAATTGAATCAAAATTTCACTACTAGGGTTCGAAATATTGTCGTTAAATCCTAAAATATCGCAGGGTTAAAAAACATACCGCACTGAAGAATCATTTGTTCCGCGGCGTTTTTTGAGCTACAATATGCCGAGAATGGCGCTTCCTTCTGAAAGTTAATATATTCAGCTTCGCGGCCGCCGACATTAGGCCACATAGTTGAACATTGAAGATAAATCGAACTTAGATAGACCATTCGCTTCACATGCCTTCGATTGCAGGCTTCCAATAAAGCGGAGATAACTAAAAATATTAACCACATGTATTTGAACGTTGAAAAAGTAGGACTCCGGAGTTTTCAGTAAAATCGTAAAAAAACTTTTTTCCAGGAAGTTTTAGCGGAAAAGCAAACACAATTTTTTCTTCTATTATTGTTCAGAAAACAAAACAATAGTCCAAAAAGATTGGGTACGAGCTCTCGTTTATTGGGTACAAGTTCTCATCTTATGAAGTTGGGGTCAGTTTTTAATGAAATTTTGAGGTCAGTTTCAGTAAAATCGTTTTAACTTTTTTCAATAAAGTTTTAACGGAAAAGTATATATAACTTTTTTTCTTCTATTATTGCTAAAAAATAATGATCCAAAAATATTTTAAGGTTTACGAGTTCTCATCGTTTGCAAGGCGTCAGACTTTTTCAACGTTAACGTTGCCTTTGACGATCAAAAACTTACAGTCAACATTCTGTTCCTGTAAACGCTTTTTGGAGGGAAGAAGAGAGAAGTCTTGAAATTCATGCAAGGCAAATACCTATAAAAAATCAAAATCCGTAAAAGTATAACTAAAAAAAATAAAGATTTGACGGCACTATTTCGGAATCGAGGAACGAAATCAAGGAAATTGAAAATTTTTTCTAAAAAAAACTCCTCTAGAGGTAATTTTATACGTAGTATCCAAATTTCGCATTTTAAGTGTAAAAAATTTTCTTAACCCTGTTTCAAGGCACTTAGTAAAATCACTATGATTAGGATGAGTAATAGTAAAAATCTCTATAAGCCGTATGCACAACTGATGCTAAAGCTAACGCTAATAGCGGTAGTTGTGCATACGAGCTGAAGCTACCGCCAATTTTCATAAGGATTTTCTTCGTAACAGAAATTTTTCATATAAAGTGATGTTTTACAAAGTTGTTCAGCGTGCTCTCAAGAACAACTTTGTAGAACATCATTTTTCGTGAAAAATTTCCGTTACGAAGAAACTCCTTATGAAAATTAATGATTTTTTAAATTTAGCATTAGCTGCAGCTATTAGCGCTAGAGTTAGCTTTATCAGTTGTGCATACGGCCCTATGTTCCAAAAAATAAAAAAATTGAATTAAAAAAAACTCCGATGCACTATTACGAAACAGAGATTCAAAATCATGAAAATTGAAATTTTTCTTTCAATAATTTTGGCCCCCTGAATCGAGGTAGGTAGTACCGATTTCACAAATACTCGTAAAACAAAATCAAAAGCCTTACCGTATCACAACCATGTACCGCTGCTTCAAGATGCTTCATTCCATGAAAAGAAGATATTCGAGAGTCATCAAGATTGTTATTATCTAAAAATATGGTTGAAAAATGATTTTAAACTGAAACAAACCAGGAAGGCGAAACGTAAATTTTTGCGACAAATTCCAAACATTAATAAGTTTGAGGTTTGGAAGTAAAGATAAGGCAGAAATTAAATGTTGACCAACAAGAGAATTTCCTCCGATAACAGCAACTTGCTCCATGCTTTTTACTTAAAAATACAAATCCTATAATCTAATGAAATTGTGTCTGTATTTATGTACTGGGGGGGGGCGAATGTTCCAAAGTTTCCGAGATATGATCGACGTATTTTTATCTACTATTAGTATTTTCTGATACTAGAAATAAAAAATAAGTCGATCGTATTTTTGAAACTTTTGGCAAAAATCCTGGAACTTTTGCCCCCCCCCCCTCCAGTATGTAAAAAGCAACTGAAAAAATGAAAAATATAACAGTTCAATCGATTAATTCGAAAAAAGAAGTCGATCTCAGTTATAATATTCGATAAATCGTCTTCTCGATGGAAAAAATTAATAGAANCAGTTCAATCGATTAATTCGAAAAAAGAAGTCGATCTCAGTTATAATATTCGATAAATCGTCTTCTCGATGGAAAAATTAATAGAAATCAAACAATTCGATCCAATACGGCACTAGGCCTTTCCTTACCGTTGCGGAGTTTTTTCGAGGCGGCCTTCCATTACGGATGGCTATAACTTTTTAAGGACGTTGTTCATTTTAATACGGTAAAAGCACAGATAATCTCCAACGCCTAAACTATTTTTATGCCCTTTCACAGGGCATGTTCCGTTATAAAATGACTTTATTCAATCAATTTTTCAAGTTCAATCAAGATCATCATGGAAAAAATTGAAAGGGCATAAATATAGTTTAGGCATTGAAGATTATCTGTGCTTTTACCATATTAAAATCAACAACGTCCGCGATACACGCAGCTACTGCAGCATGCTGCTCGGACCAAACAGCAAGCAGCTAGACCCAGAGTTGGGAATTACCACCCCACATCATGTGGTGTGGTTAGCGGTGTGGTATGGGGTGGTGTTATCGGTGGGGTGGCGATATTATTTTTTAACAAAAATTTTTGTAAAAATTAAAAAATTAGGGGTTATCCCCTACAAATTCAAATTTTTTTAAATTAAATTTTTTCAAAAATTCAAATTCTTCATGAAACGAGAGTGGGTGAATTCGATTCCTCGTCAAAAATTACACCAAAGGATTTAGTGAATTTTATTTGTGGTGCTGAAACGCGCAGGAAATTAGAGAAAATGACGGCATTTCTTTATAGCTCGAACAAAGACGGCATTCTTTATAGCTCGACGAAAAGAACAAAACGACATCAGTTGACCCAATTTGAGAATTGTTTTGGGTTGTTGAAACGAAAACCCTGAATCAGAGTTTTCGTTTCAATAACCTAAAACAATTCTCAAATTGGATCAATCGTTTTGTTCGTCTCGTCGAGCTACAGTAGTGGTCAAAAGTCTTGAGCAAAACATGAAGTTATTAGAAAAATCGATTTCTCTGGCAATTCTCATGGAAAATTCAAACCAGAACTATTTATATAGGCTTTATTAGGTGTTTTCTATCGAAAAAATAAAAAAACCGCACCAGAACTCGAATTTACCATGATTTTTTCGGACATATTTCATAATACCTCGATTCTGAGGTGGTCAAAAGTCTTGAGCAAAATTTATTTTATATTATTTTTTGGTATAAACTTTGTATTTTTCAATATGAAAGTAATATTCTATTGAAAATACAATGTCTCCTCGTTCTTTTAAGATCAAAATTATGAAAATTGGCTTACACCGTAAAAATTTATAGGCATTTTAAAAACCTTTATTTTTCATGTAAAATGAGGTTTAAAAGTCCCATAACTACCCCAAAAAGTTGAACTACCAGAAAATTGTTATCGGATCTTGTAGGACAGATGATTAGGATTACTTTCCATGGTCGATCATCAATATTGGTACTAAATTGGCTGAGATACAGAGCTTGGTACATTTGAACGTGTGAAAACAACTGAAAATGCACGACCGTTGTGGAAGTTCCGCTTTTTTTGTTGTGAAAGTTCCTAGAGTCTGTTGTATTGTGTAATCTTGAATTTTTAGTTGAAATTTTTAATTAATTTTTAGTTTGCGTAAATTTTTTAAATGGATGCGGATGAATTATTTTACGAATTTTTTATGGCGAATGATAATAATATGCTAAATGAAGGAGAGATTGTTCAGAAAACGAAGAGGAAAATCACTACAATGATATGGTGGAGCAAGAAAATAGAGTTGAACAAATTCAAGAATTGGATCAACAGGACGAAGAAATCACGGCAAGCTAACGAACCTTTATGGAAACATAAAGCCTATTTTTAGGTATATTTTTTCGAGTTGAGCTGCAGAGGAACAAAATTCTTTCTAATGGGCTGGGCTAGAATACTACTATTGTGTTGGCAGAGATGAACATGGGTGCAAAGGAAAGTGCCTATTTGAATCCTGCTACCAACCATTTCACGGTGAAAATGGCTATGTAAAACATCCTATGATGAGCAATCAAGACGACGAGGTTATGATATTTAAGGTTGGTTTCATCGACAATTTTATCTTTTATGGCAAAAGAAAGATTCTTGCCTCCCCCATCCCATACGGGGTAAAAAGTGAAAATTTTTATCACTGATTTCGATGATGGGGGTAATTTTATATGGAGAATTGATCATTTTTGAAGCATTAAAAATAATTCCTGATCCGGATTCAGGCTATTGTCGCACGTCGCTTTCTCTGATTCAGTGCCATGGAAGCTATTTTGGATGTTTATTTAAAAATAATTTTCCTTAATAATTTTATGCAAGGAATCACATTCCCGAAGCGTGAAAACGCTTTCCTAACTATGGATCATGAGATTTTCATTTCACATTCACATTCTCCCTGAATTAGGGACAATGAAGCATTTTCATGGTTCGGCAATGCACGCAACCTTATGTGAGATCCAAGAGAAAAACAAACAAAGATTGAAAAATCACTTTTTTCAATTGGTGAAGTCCGCGAACTTTTTTGGATCATACATGAAAACAATGTTTTATGTTGTCATTAAACTTTAATAAATTAATTCACTTTATTCAGCCATATAGTATCCAACGTACTCAAAAATTATGGTACATGCAATGATAAAATTTACAGTTAAAATTAAATTTGATAAAAAAAGAGAATGTTTAATGGATAGCTAATACTGTATTTTTGGCACTACACGTACAAATTAAAAAAAAGAGTGTTCATAAATTGATAATAACTAGAAGTCGGCGATCAAAATTTGAGAAAAATTTCGAAAAATAAAATTTTTCGATTTTAGACCACGTTCAATGGGGGTATAAGAGCCGACAATAACTCCAAAAATATCTACGGTCGAAGGACGAGCTGGAGCTCAGTTTCGAGTTTATTTAGAAAAAGTTTGGTTTTTGATCAAATTTTGATCGCCAGTCTCTAATAATAACCATCGAAATAGGCAAGAATAGATATAGTTTGGGTTTCTAGAAATTCAATAGAATCACTAAAAGGAATCACATGTTGTAAGCCACATAAATCGGATCAAGTTGGTCTTTGAGGAAAGCATCGCGTAAATGCATTCTTTGTTTTTCTCCTCGGCTATTAATTGGAATAGCTCCAGGATCGATGATTACAACAACGCCGACGATTAAATGGTGCTCTTCTAAGACGGCTGATGTTATAGCAGGTACCAAATCGAGCGCTTCGGCTTCTGGCACATCGGTTTCGGCTACCACCACCAATAGATGAGTCCAACTGAAGACGGCACTAAAGATGTTGACTTTAATATATGTTCAAAAAAGGGTGTTTCAAAAAAACCATCATTTGGTCATTTTTTGGCGAAAATTTTCTCCAAAACGACACACTAGGGGTATTTTTATGCGAGAAATCGATTGCGCGCATTGAAATCCCTTGAAAACGCCTCCCAGACCATGAACTATCCAATTTTTCGTATTTTCAAGTAGGAATTCCTAACGAAAATAACTGAAAAAAAAATGAAAATTGGATATTTCCTGGTCTGGGAGGCATTTTCAAGGCTTTTCGATGCGCACAATCGATTTCTCGCATAAAAATATCCGTAATGTGTCATTTTGGAGAAAAAATTTTCGCCAAAAAATGACCAAATGGCGGTTTTTTGAAACACCTTGTAATATTATACATCTTTCAATGTATTTTCAATGCTTGAAAACCCTTGTTTTGACCCGTTTTGGTCGTTTTTCCTGAATCAGGATCAAGGAAACGTTTTCACGGTTCGGGAGTGCGCGCAATCGAATTCCCGCCTAGAAAAACCTAAAAACGATTTTCTCATAAAAACCCGAAAATGTTTGATTTTCGCTTTAATACACCCATACATGCACAAGGGGGGGGGGTGCTGCACCCCCCCCCCTCAATTCGTCGTATCGGGG
>OZJO01009990.1:0-12758 GCA_900406225.1 Acrobeloides nanus
GTTCACGACGGACAATTTTTGAACTTTTAGAAAACTGAAAAAATACAGTAACTACAATGGTCAAATATAACCCGTTTTCGCCCATAATAGGAAAAAAGTCCGGGCGAGATGACCAAGTAGCTCAAAGAGCTGACCATCCGATCTGGCAAGTTAAGCAACGTTGGGCCCGCAGGTTCGATCTCACTAGGGCAAAAATTTTGATGCTCAAAAAATTTCTTTTACAAAAATGTAGCAAAAAATTTTTGCTCCATTTTTTGTAATAAAAGTTTTTTTGAAATCAAAGATTTACACTAGTGGGAATCGAACTTGTGGACCGTTGCTTAACTTGACAGATCGTACGATCAGCTCCTTGGACCACTTGGCCATCGCGTCTGGACTTTTTCACCTATTATGGGAGAAACGGGTTATAGCGAGTAGGTAGATTTTCAGCAGTTTTTCATTTTCAAAATTCAGGTTCGATATAAAGCTTCGTCAATAACTATTTTGTTTAAAAATTTTTTGCAGATTCGAAAAAATTGAATTTCTGCATTTTTTAATGAAAAATTTTCTTTCACCATTTTTGTTTTTAACCACCGTTTCCATTTTCTTCCTACAATTTTTGACAGACTCTTTAAATCCTTATTACGTCTACAAGGGGAGTGTTTATCTTTCTGTAAGGGGAGTGTTTATCTTCTTCAAAAAATTCTCTTTAATCCAATGGAATTTACTTCCTTTGAAGTTTTAGATGTTAATCTATAGAGAATGGGCTTTTTCAAAGCCTCGTGAGTAGTTAGGAAGTAAACAACTATATCCAATTGAAAAATGCATGCTGTTTGAGTCATTTTTAGAAAATTTTATCAAAAAGAAATGCGCATGAAATTTTATATCTAAGAGGTTGGCTTCCGTTTGAGGTTTTTGAGCTCTTGATCAAGAATTTCTTAGGCAGTACGATAAGGGAGTTCATTTGAAGCAGAGCATTTCTGTAGACATGCTACAGAAATTTGACTAGAAACAACAAATAGATTTGTTTCACTAAATTTTCCCATTATCATAATCCAAAAGCACTTATTTTAAGCAATTTCGGATTATAATTCTTTTATCATAATTTTTAATAACTATCTTAAGGTGATCATAAATTATGATATTTCTACTATAACTTCTAATCGCTTAAAATAAGCGCATTTGAATTATGATAATGGGAATTTTTTAAAGCCGTTTTTCATACTTTTTATCACAAAATAGTAGTGTGTTTTCTGCTTTTTCTGACAAGAAAATCTTTCAAAAATTCTAAGTCAACTGACCAGGAGCAGAATCTAGCGAAATATAACAAACATAAAACATACGTCGGCGTGCCAAAACACATTTTTTCTGATAAATCAAGAAATAAGCATCAAAAATTACAAAAAAAATTAAGCAAACTATAGCCAGGGCGTCGCCAAGTCATGACCTCTATAAATTTTTACAATTCTCTGTCAAAGCACAAAACCGAGTGCAATTTTTACAACCCTAAATTTTGAGTAGCATCGCAAAAAAATCATATTTTCAGACACTATAAAAACTATTAATGAGTACAAGAAAGCATAAGAAAATTTTGGTGTCGGTAATAAAAGTTTTCAAAAATAGCCGCTAATGATAAAATTGGGAAAATAAATAATTTTGAGAAGCCGGAGATGGAAATTTTGATCGATGATCTTTTGTGTCTTGCATAGCTCAGTGGTAGCATATCGGTTTTTGGACATTAGGTAGAGGGTTCGATTCCCTCTTCACCTTTTTTGCATTATTTTAAATTTCACTTTTTTAGCCAAAATCTAAATTTATAAAAGTTGATATCAGACAGTGATTTTTCGTAGCCGATTCTGTTCGGTCGTTTTTCGAACTACTGAACAAACTAAATAAATCGAGATCTTTGAAAATATTGTACTTTTCCTATGCTAATTTTTGATTTCAGTCTGGGACTTTGCTCTTTTCTTAGAACTAACTTCACGGCTGAAAAAACTGAATTTAATAAAGTGTTGGCGAAAAATATTTATAAACTTTTTGTCGAGAAAATTATAATTAGGAGAACTTGTTCACGTGATAATTTTTCGAGATTTTTTTGAGATGTGAAAAATCGGACAAAATTGTAACGTAGCTACAAATTTGTGTCATCAAAGTTAAAAATTATCAGATATGTTTTAAAAATAGCACTTTGATTAAGAGCAGTGATTAAAGATCCTTCTTATCTTTATGGGTTAAAATTTTATAAAAGGCTAAAAATTTTCAAGGTGCTTTTGTACTCAAATATTGTTTCATTCATTTTTACTGTATTTTCTCATTTTTCAATGTGATTTTTTTGAAAGTTTTTGATTAGAGCTTGTTCAAAAATTGATTTTTTAACTTGAAAAATATTTTTATGCAAATTTGAGTGACATAGATGGGTAAATTGATGACATTCAAAAATTCCCATTATCATAACTCAAATGCGCTTATTTCAAGCGATTAGAAGTTATGATAGAAATATCATAATTTATTATCACCTTAAAATAGTTATTGAAAATTATGATAAAACTACTATAATCTGAAATCGCTTAAAATAAGCGCTTTTTGATTATTATAATGGGAAAATTAAAAAATTTTTTTGGTGTAAAAATTGAAAGTATATATTTTAATTAACTTACGTATATATTTTAATCAACTTTTCAACAGATCTTCGTAAAGCACGAGTCTTAAAATTTGGAGCTTTTCAAAAAAGTTTATTGTTGCTTTAAAGTGTTGAATCACATGGCCGGATTTCCTGATCTGCTTTTCAAGAACAACATACAATTTTTGTTAGGATTCAAAAATTTCCCTTCAAAACACTACAAATACATTCTTTAACCGTCAACCTTGAAACTAGCCCCCGTGTGTGTATACTTCGAAAACGATTTTTGATCTTAAGCATTTTTTTGATCCCCGCTAAATCTTGTCAACGGTTTTGAACTTGTCCATAAAAATCGCACGAAAGTAGCCTATTACTATTTCTGAGATCAGATAATCCGCTTAAAACAACGAATTACTTTGAAAATTCAGTCATTTTCGAGTGTTTGCATTTCTCATATTGGATTGCTTATTGAAAAGACAAAACTAGAGCTACAAATTCTTATAAAGACGAGTCCATGAGTGTAAAAATTTTTGCACTTTTGGGCTTGACTCATTCTTAGGAAATGGTCCGATGGTGTGGCCAGGGTTTTTTGAAAAGTTATTGAAACGAAAACTTGATATGATATCATTTATGTTCTTCTAACAATTCTTTAAAAATGATTTTTAACTTTTCATGTTCATAGTTCAGTGATCAAAAATCTATCTGTGTCCGGTTTTTGACTACTTATTAAAGTCATGATAATCTTTAGCTATTATTGATTGAAGTCGTTATTTTCTTTACCCCCAGTTTTGGAAAACTAAATTTTCCCATTATCATAATCCAAAAGCACATAATTTAAGCGATTACAGATTATAATAGTTTTATCATAATTTCTAATCACAATTTCATAGTGTTTATAAATTATGATATTTTTACTATAATTTTTAAATTCATAAAAAAACTCGCTTTTGAGTTATGATAATGGAAATTTCAAAACACTATCAATTTTTCCCATCATCATAACCCAAAAGCACTTAATTTAAGCGATTTCAAATTATAGTAGTTTTATCATAATTTCTAATCGCAATTTTAAAGTGGTTAGAAATTATGATAGTTTTATCATAGTTTTTAATTGAATAAAACAAACGCTTTTGAGTTATGATAATGGGAATTTTTATTCAATTGTTAAATTTTTACAAGAATTGAATTTTCGTAAAAATTGCAATATTTTAACGTATTCTCTAACAAATCTTGGCCTACGCTTGAATTGTTTTTGATATTTTCTGCTTAATTTTATTACTCATATTTTTATTCAAAACAACTTATAATTACACAGAATTTCCTTAGAAACAAGGCAGTTTTTACCTTAATTTTTTACGTCACTAGTTTTTAAATCTACTTTGCTTATTTTCTCATCATAATAGGTACACCAAGCTCGTAAACATATGCTTTCTTGGAAAAACACTCACACACGGCCAATCGTAATCTAAACTTGCGCTCTACTTTTTCACCTTTTAAGGTTTCTTTATATAAAACTGCGCAAGCCTGTATGATCGCAAGTTAATTTCATTCATTATTCGTAAAAGTATGACAAGAAAACTTTATAAGGCTTTTCATACACATTGGTACAATAAAGGGGATATTTAAGATAAGTCTGGAAGATGTAAGATTTCGAACTTGCGTCAAAATGAGTAAAAATAAGTATTTTGGCTTCACTTTCCGGTACAAATGTACTCGAAAACTTAGTGTATATTTTGGATGATTTCTTAATTTTGTTCATGCTCTGCTTAAGAACTTTAGAAAACAAAAAAGTTTCATATAAAGGTGGAGTTAATTGATATGTAAGCTGGCTAGTCGATTAGTTTATAAAACATGAGAGGGTTTTAGACTTGTGCTCATTGTGCTCCATTGAAGTTTCTGATCATTTTTTTAAAGAGTTCGGGTTCAAATCTTGCTTTATAACTTTTCTAATAACATCTTTTATCCAGTTAATTTTTTGTACTTTTCTAGCAAAAGAAAGACAATATTTTTGTTTGTTAGGATCTGTTTTTGTGAGAATTTGTTTAAAGTTGCATTCAAGAAACAGTAGCATTGTTTCAATTTCTAAATTTTCATTCTCTTTTTGTATCTTTTTTTATTTGAACCATTTATGGTGTAAACATCCCTTTGAAAAGCGCAACTTTCGAACAATTGAAAACCTCTTCTCACGCAATTTTGCATGTTCCCTACATTTTACGTAAAAACTACAATATCCGGTTTACTAAAAAAACCACGTGTTATAACAATATAGAAATTTTCATTTTAGTGACGAAATCTTGCCAACATCTGAGCTACCAGCGGTGGTGCCCGTGGAACTTCCAGCTGGAACACAAATTGTTGTCGAGACTCAATTGTTGACGTCCGACGTGGATCGTACAATTGCCGAAGTACAAGCCGAGCAACAGGCGGCTAATAATAAAGGAATGACTCATTCCTCGAGTTTGCTACCACCCCAAAGTGCGAATGGACATGGAGGAAACGCGACTAGTTGTGGACATGTTGTGAGGACACTGTTTTGTAGAAAGTGTGAAGGGCATGGTCAACAAGTGGTCCTGAAAGGGCATGCTAGTAGCTGTCCGTATAATAACTGTACTTGTAAAACGGTAAGTTTTTTGTATATACTTTATATGACCTTTAACTCTTAGCTTATGTAAAAAAATTTCATCTTTAATCCGTGAATTTTAGTGCGCAAATGTGATGTCGATGCGCGCAAATGCGATTATTCGTCGATACCGTACTCGGACATCGGAATGTGGTTTGGTTTTGAAACCGGTCCACTTCAAAAATGGCAATACTAGATTACGAGTCTTCCCTAAATACATAAGTGGTAAGCATTAAAATTCACCATCAGCACTTCATCATAAATTTGACCTAAAAGGGAAATTATTATACCCAGGGTGAGGTATATATACCCGTAGGATGAGGGAAGATACACTTATGGGGTAGATTGGGGTGGGGGCATACCCCATGATGATGATTTAGTTTGCCTATAGAAAAGGTATATCCATAATACATAACATATTCTTTATACACAAATTTAGATGAAGAATGCCTCCCAATCCCAGTCGATAAACGAGAGCAACAACTGCAAATGATGATCCAAGAAGAGCGCGCCACAACAGACCCATCTTTATTCACTAACTTCAACCTACTAGCCTCAAATGGCATTGAAATCCCGACGAGAAACCCCAACCCTCAAAATGAACTGTGCAAAACGATCAGCATGAGAAATTTGAACCAAAAAAGACTTGGCATTATTGAAGTAGGATTTTTTTGAAAATTTTGTACGAAAGAAAAATTTTCCCATTATCATAACCCAAAAGCACATAATTTAAGTGATTTCAGATTATAGTAGTTTTATCATAATTTCTAATCACAATTTTAAAGTGTTTATAAATTATGATAGTTTTATCATAATTTTTAATTGAATAAAACAAACGCTTTTGAGTTATAGTAATGGGAATTTTTATGCCGAACCAAATTTCCAAAGATTCCAAAAATTCAAAATTTTGAAGAAACAATCCAAAAGTGTGCCAAAAAATAAAAAATTTGATTCAAAAATTTTAGGAAGGCATCCCAGATTCTGAACCAAAACGAGCCCATTCCCATTCGCCAGTCATGATGGACACTAGTGCCCCAGCTTCTGGAAACTCTATCACTTCCGCCCCAGAATTCAACATCTTCCAATCGAATACACTATGCTCGGATTCACGAAACGCTTCCACCCAAAGTTTGCCATTTGCCAGTTTTCCTGCACCCGTTAGCCAGCATACCTCACAAGAATCTCAAAACCAACAACCATCTGTCCAAACTGCGTCAATGTTCGATTTACTCCTGGGTAGAGTACAAGCTGAAACACAACAGCCTCAACAAAATGATTTCGCCGCTGCATTGGCTATTTTGGCACAAAGTGGTTTAATTGGTCAGAAAACTCAAAGTGCAGTCTCTAGTCCTAGTCCATTTGGAAATTTTGGCGGGCATACAAGTTTACTACAACAATTCCAGGTAAAAATTGAAAGTTTAAAAAAATTTCAAGCGCGGCGCTTAGGCAGATGAGGATTTTTGAAAAATGCAAAAATAGCGAAATTTATTATTGAACCGAAAATTTGGAAATAGGATGCTGAGATACAATTTTTTACAACTTTTTTCTTTCTGTCTTTTGTTTCATGGGCAAACGAGATAGCGGGCAAATCGTTCAAAAAATTGGCCATGTGCAGGTAAAAATGGCTTTTCGTAAGTTGTTAGAAAAAATGTTAAAATTGAGTTTTACCCACCTTTCTTGAAGTGTTTTTCAATTTTTGGAAACAAATGTCCAATTTTTTTCATTTTTTCACTAAAAAACAGCTACAGACCCCCGTTCCAGGAATCTGACTATTCCACTGGCTTAGTATATTTTTTCACCAATCGATAGGAATCCCACTTTCCACTATACAAATTCATATTCGTCGCCATTTCAGCCCCAACTATCTATCTATGTTGTTGTGTTGTGCAATTCTATCTATGCTATCTTTTTCAATATAACTCCTTCTTCCTATAAGTTTGATCCGGTTCCTTCCAGGACAACAACATAAATGCCGGTTCGAACAATCAAACGCCAACCCCGACGTCGCCTGTCAATGAGCTCACAAACCCGAGTGCACTCTTGGCATCTTTGGCTGGACAGAACACACTGGCTGCGGCACTTTTGGCTCAGACGCTGACGAACAGTACGAGTGGGATAACGTCGCCGATCACAACGAATTCGTTGGGATTGAACTTGATGCAACAGGTATATTATTTGCATATGGGGACCCAACTCAAATTTTCCCATTATCATAATCGAAAAGTACCTAATTTAAGCGATTTCAGATTATAGTAGTTTTATCATAATTTATAATCACAATTTTAAAGTGGTTAGAAATTATGATAGTTTTATCATAATTTTTAATTGAATAAAACAAACGCTTTTGAGTTATGATAATGGGAAATTTTTTCAAAATTCTGATCAACGTTTAATATTTGATAAAATTCATAAAATTTGACAAAAATTCCAAAAATATTGCCAAAAACAAAAATTTAATTTTTTCAATTTTTAGAAAATTAATAAATTTTTTCAATTTTTAGAAAATTAATAAATTTTTTCAATTTTTAGGTCCATTCTTCTCAATCAAATCTCCCCCATCCAACACCAACATTCCCCACATATCAACCCCAACAGTCAGGCTTCAAAGCCCCTCTATCAACACATTCCTTGGCCGCTAGCTCAAGTCATATGAGTAGCACTTCGATGAACTTCACAAATTGCTCGGCCACAAACAACGACAGCAACTTTTTCAACTTCCAACCTGGGAATCTTTCAACTCGTCGCGACTCATCGGAACTTGAAAACTCGAAATTTGTTTCAACAGAGAACTTTTTGAATGGTAAACTTTGTGATAGCAAATAATAAAATAACAAAAAATATAAAATTTTGATTTTTTCAAATTTGTAAAAAATCGCAAATTTGTAAAAAATCAAAATTTGTGAGTAAAAAAAGTGAAAACAATCGATTTAAAAAATTTTTTAAACTATTTTTTGTAGAAAATTATTAGAGATACAAAAATTCAGAATTTTCAAAAATTTAAAAACTTTAGGCCTAAATCATACCCACACCCCGGAAGAGCCGAAAACCCCAGAACGAGTCACTGAATACCTCCAACTAACACCAGAAGGCCGTGCCAAGGTCTCCGACAGCCAGTTTAGAAGATTTTTGGCCACTGTCAAAGAGCTCGAAAAGCAAATGCTCCATGATGGAAATAGCCCATTTTGAACATTTATTTTTGAAAATATGGCAACTTCCAATTTTTTTAATGTTTCCTCAATAGTTTCAATAACAGTCTTGTATTGAAAATTGGGCAAAATTTGCATAAGTCGACAAAAAAGTTGTCATTCTATTAAAAAGTTTGTCATTCTATTTTTGAATTTTGCGTTTTTGCCTGAATTGAAATAAAAACTGTTTATTGAAACGATTAATAAAACATTAAAAAACGGAAATTTGCTAAATTCACAAAAATAAAGATTTTTGTTTTCTTAATTTTATTCACTAGTCTGGATTTCCTTTTATGTTCTAGGATTTAAAAAAAATTTTATTTGAATAAAAAAATTTTTAGTTAAAAAAATCTTTACCAGGGCTTGAACCAGAGACTATAAAAGGGCCAAAAACGCGTGTAAGTGTTAGCCAATGCGCTATCATGGATGAAAATGATCCATAATAAGATTTTACGAAATTAGTTCCATCCCTGGTAAAGTTTTTTCTCCTGTTTTTGAACGCTATCAAATTTTCCCATTATCATAACTCAAAAGCACTTAATTTAGGCGATTTCAGATTATGATAGTTTTACCATAATTTATAATCACAATTTCATAGTGATTAGAAATTATGATATTTTTATGATAATTTCAAATTCATAAAATACTCGCTTTCGAATTATGATAATGGGAAATTTTCTTCTATTTTTAAAATTTTACTAAAATTCCAAAAATTTTTTGACCGACGTTTAATATTTGATAAAATTCATAAAATTTGACAAAATTCCAAATTTTTATCATATTTTGAAAAAATAAAAAATAAACTTCTATAACTCTACGGGCATTCTTTACAGTTATAATTTTATATATCTTGCTTTTTTTGTAATATCCTTGTTCTTGCTTATAGATTTTTTATATAGGATGATTAAAAAAAGGATTTTTGAAATTTTTAAGTTTTAAAAAATTGAGCAAAAAATCACAAAAATTCGATTTTTAATCAACTCTTAATATTTTTTTATAGGGAGGAGCAAAACAGTGCACTTTTGTGACTTTTTGGGACCTGAAAATTTTTTCTAAAAATGATCCCTCTAGGGGTAATTTTATTCGGAGATCGATTGTGCGCACTCCTGAACCCTGAAAATGCTTATCTGACTTGATTCATGGAAAATAGAAGAAATTTCCCATTATCATAACTCAAAAGCGAGTATTTTATTGAATTTAGAAATTATTATAAAAATATCATAATTTCTAATCACTATGAAATTGTGATTAAAAATTATGATAAAACTACTATAATCTGAGATTGCTTAAATTAGGTGCTTTTCGATTATGATAATGGGAAAATTTCGATTCACTTCATAAAATTACCCCCCAGAGGGGTTATTTTTGGAAAAAATTTATGGATCCCAAAATTCACAAAAGTGTACTTTTTGCGCCACCTTGTATATAAACGATTCAATATTTTTTCAAGGCCATTTTTCTCCAGGTTTCATTGTATTTTTTCCCTTCTTCAATCCTTGGCTAGTTTTACGGTTAACCAGGGTGAATTTTTAATTTTTATAATTTTTTTGTTGCAATTCTCAAGGCGTTGTTTTAAAAAAGAAGGCTAAAATTATAAAACGCCGGATTTTTTTAGTTACAAAATTATGATTTTTTCCAAATTTTTCATTTTTAACCAAAAAATTTGGAAAAAATCAAATTTGAAAAAATTTTTGTGCAAAAATTGATTTCTACGCAAGAATTCTACTTTTCTCAAGTCTCAAGTATTTTATTATTTTTTAAATAAATAATTGTTTGTATGGATGTAAAAAAGGGCCCAAAAATTATTGGGTAAATATAAAAAAATGAAAAAAAGAACAAGATCGAAGAAGATTTTTTAGCCGCATCATCCTAGAAAAAATAGGTAAAAAATGTTTTTTAAATCGAAAAATACATTCATTTTTTGAAAAAATGAGCAAGTTTTGAAAAAAATGGAAAAATCATTGTGATAAAAATTTTTGCAAAAAACGTTTTGAGCCCTTGAATCCAAAAATTTTTACTGCATTATATTTGACCAATATACAGGGTGATTAGAAGAATGTATTTTGGCGATTTTTTCAAAAATTTTCAATTTTTCAAAATTTCACCAAAATAACCTTATATAGAGTTTTTCTAGTCGAGGAATCGATCGCCGAGCTTTGAAAACACTTCCCTGGTTCAGGGGATAGGCTTGTGTATTGATATGAAAATATGCTAATTCAGGTTCAGTGAAGCGTTTTCAATGCTCAGCAATGCAATCGATTTCTCGCCTAAAAATCCATACAAAGGGCTATTTTGTGAAATTAAAAAAAATATATAATTTTTTTAAAAATCGCGCAAAAATTTGGTTTTTTATCATCATGTATTTTTGTTTTTTCCATTAAATTGTGATTTTTAAAAATAAATTTTCTTCAAAAATTCAATTGTTTTACAAGAGATTTTGTTGACTTTCCATTGGAATAACAAAAATCGTGCTGATACCAAATTTTCAATTGTTTAAAAAAAAACATAAAATTCTTTAAAAAGGGTGACCTTTACAGCTAGATCTTCGGAAAAATTTTTCGGAGATCTAGCTGTATGGATCAAAAACAGTTACAATACCGAATGGAGAAAAAATCGATTTACCTAGTGTACTAAGACAAGTTCGTGATTCTCATATTATCAAAGCTTACCAAGAATTTCTTTGACAAACTCGCAAATTTTTGCAGAAAAGACCGAAAATTTTGTCCTAAACCCGGGTAATTTTGATGCGAGAAATCGATTGCGCGCACTCCCGAAGCTTGAAAATGCTTGCCTGACCCTGTTTCAAGGAAAATATTGATTTTTTAACACTTTTCTAAGTGTTTTCTTATTGTTAAAAACCAATAAATCATGGTCAGTAGAGTTCGCCGAGCCGGTGATTTTTGATCGGCTCGGCTCAGCCAGATCAATCGGCTCGGCTCGAAGAGTATCGGCTCGGCTCAACGGCTCGGTTAAAAATAGCGGCTCGGCTCACGGGTCGGACAAAATTTAAAAAAAAATAGCAGACAAAAACTGCTAACCAATAAATTAACATCCAACAACAAACATTTTTATCAAATAATTATCAAAAACAATACAACAAAATTTTATCGAATAATTATCGAATCACAAAACAGCTAGATATCCTTCATAAAAACTTGAAATTCTGATTCAGTAGGAATCGTTTCTTCTGCATCTAGAAATCGATGTTTTCTTGCAGGAATGCTTTGACCATCATAATTTTTTCGATCGTTTGAGGCAAAAGATTACATCGGCGGTTGTTAGCCAACAGGAGTCCAGCTTGAGAAAATAACTCCTCACAATCAACTGATCCACATAGAGAACAATGGTATTTTGTGGCCAACTTTGAAGTATATGGGAGTTGTTGATGATGATCTTCATAAAATCCCATGACGTCGTTAGGAAGTCCATTCGTACCATTTTTTGTTAATGCATCCCTGGTGGTCTTTAAATTACCGTTGAAATTC
Source organism: Acrobeloides nanus (assembly GCA_900406225.1). NCBI lineage: Eukaryota > Metazoa > Nematoda > Chromadorea > Rhabditida > Cephalobidae > Acrobeloides > Acrobeloides nanus. Next base: position 11,890 of record OZJO01009990.1, read on the forward strand.
ACAGTAATTTGTTCAATGCGTCCCTGAGTGGTCATTAGAGTACGAAAGCAAAAAAATTATCGATTTCACCGGCTCGGAAAACTCTAATGGTCAGGAAAGCATTTTCAAGCTTCGGGAATGCGTGCAATCGATTTCTCGCATAAAATTAATCCTAGAGTCTTTTTTTAATTTGAAAATTTTTTTCTGAGATCTGGCTGTAAAGGTTATCCCCCTTTGACTCTAAACAATTCGGGTAACCTAAGCAATAAATATTGGTTTCAGCATGAATGAATAATTATCCTACTACAATGCGTTTCACATCAATACGACCCCCTTGATTTTGTGTTTTCACAGCAAATATAAAAGAACCCTAGCCCGACACTTTTTTCTGATTGAGCATAAGCAAAAACCATAATCAGGAGATAAATTAACAATTTTGCATGTTTTTCTAACAAAAAATATAGACAAAAAGATAAAAATTGACCGTTTCACATCAATACGACTCCCCACCCTAGAATTTTATCGAATTTTGGTGCGATTTTTTTGACAGAATATGGTTTTTGAGTGTCTAAGTACGATAAAATAAAAAATGATGGTCACCAAAAACTTTTGTTGCACGAAAAATACATTTTTTATACATATGCTTGAATGCGTTTGCACTCATGTTTATTGAAACGATTGGTCATGAAGCATAAAATTTTAGTGGTCGAGAAGCAAAAAAAACGGATAAAATTTTATACTTCATGACCAATCGTTTCAATAAACACGATTTTATTGAAAATCAAGCTAAGTTACATTTGTTGACAACTTTTTTTGACATGCTTGAACGCGGAACGTTTGGCGCGCTTGACAATTTGAGTGTTAATTTAATTTATTGCTTCGTCAATTGG
>OZJO01009995.1:0-16052 GCA_900406225.1 Acrobeloides nanus
CGTGTAAGAAGTTATCCTCATGGCTGAATAGCTAAGACTCTCGACTTATTTAAATTGCTTGCAGGTTCGATTCCCAGTAGAAACCGAGTATTTTTGCCTCTGCCAGAAAAAAGTTGAAATACATATATAGTCTGTTTCAAAAAGAGATATTATATAAACTTCCCGATCCCAGTTTCGAGCGATCCCGTCCGATCTGGCAAGTTAAGCAACGTTGAGCCCGCAGGTTCGACCCCTGGAGGGTAAAATGTCGAAAAATTAAAAAAATTTTATCATGTCCTCTAAATTCGACATCATAGAACGTTTTCTCATTTTTGCTTCCTTTAAAAAATTTGTATAAGCCTAAAAATTGAAACGGTTCGTTGACTATGAAAACTCATTTTTTTCTCAAAACTCACCAAAAATCGATTTTTCATGGTCAAATTTATTTATCACACCGATCCCCAATACCCTATATATTGGGAGTAGGGATGCATAACAACAACTCTACTACCTACTACGAAAGCTACTTCATTCTTACTACTACATCACCAGTAAATGATCAAGAACTCAAGATGAAGAGTTAGAATATTACGATCAATCTCAAACTAATACAGAATTTTTACTATAGGCACAAAAATCCGAGTTTTTCAAATATTAGCTCAGAACTATTTATTGAAGCGAAAACTTGCCATAGATATCTATATAAAAGTTGTAGCGCTGATCACCAGCTTTCACATGAGTAGTAAACGAATTTATAGAACAATTCCTACCAAAAGTTATGCCTATTACAAGGTGAGCCACCAAAAATGGCAAAGGTTCAACATCAGAGGGCTTGTTACATTCTTCAAACGATTTTAAATTTTTTTTGGTAGGTTTTCGTTGTAGCACCAAAAATTATACTTTATACTTTCATGATAGACAAAAATTTATATCCTCTTTGTAAGTATTAAAAAAAGATCGAAAGAGCAACCCAAGTTATCCCTAAAATTTTTAGAGAAGAGATCATTATGGTAATCATTAGATAATGATTTGATCATCAACTGGATTATTTCAAATGGTTCGCTCGTTTATGGGATAATCAGCCCTCTCATTTTTGGTGTCCTCCAATTTCATATTTTCATTTTTGAGGTATAACAACTTCCTCGTTCCAAAACTTTTCACGCTGAGGTTTAAGATATCTGAGTTGGTTATCAAATTAATTCAATACGAATTCGAAATCGGGCTTAAGTGTTATTAAAACATTTTGTAAGAAGATTAGATTTTGACCTAAAAGTGCCGAGCCTAGTAGCACACGGATTTCTAAAAATCAACAAGGAATTTTATAACGACCCTCGGCCATTATGCACGTGGCCATTGGACGCTATCTTATAATTTTCTTATTAAACTGTGCAATTTTTGGTAGGTTTTAATTAAGTCTGTTGTTCTATGCTCTTTTTTAGGACATGTACAATCCGGTGTTACAGATTGTAAGCATTCAAGGACCAGTCCGAGGGGGAAAAAAGTTCATTTTTTGTTTTTATATTTCTGAATCGTTTTCGTTTAAGAGATAATAATGTGCGAAGTTGGCAATTTTTTAAAATTTGTTTATTACAACGAAAACATGTACCGCAGAAATTTTTATCTGCATTAGTTGAAATTTGAGTATTGAAGCGATTATTCAAAATTATCTGATTAATCGCTTCAATAGACAACTTTTACTTGATGTGAGTTAAAAATTTTCAGAAAAACCCAGGTGCAAGTTGTAATACACAAATTTCAAAAATCGCCAACTTCGCACGCAATTATCTCATAACTACAACGATTCAGAGGTTAGCATAAAAACAAAAATGATCTATTTTTCATGAACAATACGAATATCAACAAAAAGGGACAACTTTTTTCCACTCGGATTGATCAGTCCAGTTTTGAACAAACTTTTTAATAAAAAAGTTCATGTTGTGATGATCAACTTTTGCTTTGGAAATAAACTCTAGTTCGTTAACCCTTTGGAGATAAATGAGAAACAAAATTGCATGAAAAATTTTAACGAGTTGTGTATTGAAATGAAATTCCCGACCATCAATATGATCTGTGTATTGAAACGATTGATCAAATTCAATAGATTTCTATTTATTTTTTTGTTCAATCGATTCGTTCTCACGAAGAGCTAGTCAACGAGTGGTCGATGTTCATGTTTCATATGTTGGGAGGCGGAGATAAAAAAAAATTGATTTTTTACGACTTTTTGTTGCCCTATTTTTTATCTCAGCTTTCCAAAATACAAAATATGGGCATCGACCACTCGTTTCATAGCTCTTTGTGAGTACAATTGATTGACAACAAATAGAAATCTATTGAAGCTGATAAATAGTTTCAATACACAGATCATATTGATGATCAGGCATTTCGTTTCAATACGGAAACTCGTTTAAAGGGGGGTGTACTTTGTAGCCGCATCTCGAAAAAAAATTTATTTTTACAAAAACGACTCTATTAGGGGTAAAATCATGCGAAAAATCGTTTGCGGGCATCGAAAAATTCTGAAAAAATTTTTCGGGGGTCAAAAAATTGAAAAAAATGCGTCAAAATTAGGGGTTATAAGTTTTAACCCCAACAAAATCATTTTTAGGGGTAATTTTGTGCGAGGAATCGATTGCGCGCATCGAAAAATTCTGAAAAAATTTTTNAAAAAATGCGTCAAAATTAGGGGTTATAAGTTTTAACCCCAACAAAATCATTTTTAGGGGTAATTTTGTGCGAGGAATCGATTGCGCGCATCGAAAAATTCCGAAAAAATTTTTCGGGGGTCAAAAAATTGAAAAAACTGCGTCAAAATTAGAGGTTGTAAGTTTTAACCCCAACAAAATTATTTTTGGGAGTTTTTGACCCCCAAAAAATTTTTTCAGAATTTTTCGATGCGCGCAATCGATTTCTCTCACAAAATTACCCCTAAAAATGATTTTGTTGGGGTTAAAACTTATAACCCCTAAATTTGACGCATTTTTTTCAATTTTTTGGCTCCCGAAAAATTTTTTCAGAATTTTTCGATGCGCGCAATCGATTTTTCGCATGATTTTACCCCTAATAGGGTCGTTTTTGTAAAAATAAATTTTTTTTCGAGATGCGGCTACAAAGTACACCCCCCTTATATTTTTTCATGCAATTGTTTCGGATTTATCTTCAAAGGATTAACGATTTGGAATTTAATTCCAAAGCAAAAGTTGATTGCCCCAACTTGAACTTCCTTATAAAATTTTCTGTTCAAAATTGTTCCTTCAAAAATTGTTTGTAACAACTTTCTTTTAGCCCCAGTATGTGAATGTAATGCGGATGGTTTCCGCCTCATTTCCAATCATCTTTTAACTGATTTCCAAGGAAAATTTGCTGGCTACTTTACTAATATCACTGCTTGCAAAGAGCCATGTACCCTTAACTATGGCTTACTTCATTGTACCGGCTATTTTTATAATCCAAATAACAATGGCAAGTGTACACTCTTCCATCATGATGTTAACATTAATGTACAAAGTTCTCCGAATGGAACCGCTTCTCTTTATGTCAAATGTGATCAGGTCTCACTGGAAGAGTGTAAAGCTAGTACTGGAGGAAACACCGTTGCTACAACAACACTGTCGTCTGGTAGGAATCTATTTACAGGATACTACACGTACACGTTAAAATTTTGCCACTCGTGTACGTGTATTACACATATACGTATACTACACATACATGTTAAGTACTACATGTTCACGTTAAAATTTTAATACTCATGTACGTGTACTAATGTTCGCCGCGTACATGTACTACACGTACATGTCTTCATTAAACGTGCATGTGTAGTACATATTTGAAATGTACTCGTTGAAACTATTCCTACATGTTCAGGTTTGATCAATTAAACATGTACACCTACACAATTGGTAGGACGCAAACGTGTATGTGTACTATACGTGAAAATTTTGCCATTCGTGTTTATTTTGTTGGCAAAATTCATGGAAATATTTGCATATCCACATTTTTATGCGGGGAATACGATGGGCAATTATTTTTCCATGAAAACTTTTGAAAAAATTGGAAAATTTTCAAAAAATCTAAAATTGCGATTTTTCCAACGAGTGTGAGTGAAGGCCGATCAAATTAGTCAATCGGCCATAGGTCAAACCCTAAAGCCCCGTAATATAGTGCTCGTTTTGAAGCGCTCGGTGAGCTGAGTCAATTGACGAAACTTGATTAAAATTTGATCCTTGCCTGCATCTTTTCGGGATTTTGGTGCGCCGCATTTTCATGATTTTTCGTGATTCAATTTTTTGGTCAAAATCGATAAGTTTTATGGAAAAAATCGATTTTTGACCCCCAAGATTTTGTATCTTTTAGGGGTTTTTTCGGTACAACCTACAACGACTACTACATCGACAACGACGACGACAAATTCAACAACAACAACTTCGGTGCCTACAACCACCACTAGTACAACTACTATAACAACAACACCTACAACTACCACGTCATCTACAACTCCGACCACAACAACTTCCCCAACTACGACGACCAGCACCACTACTACAACGCCCACAACAAGCACAACTACGACGACGCCTACAACGACCACCACGACAACAACTCCTACAACAACAACTACATCCACGGCCACTACGACACCTACTATTACATCTACGACAACAACACAACACTCAGGAGGTACAGCTAATGGAACCACAATTGTAACCCATGTAGGAGTTACTGGTGTTACCAGCGTCGTAATTTTGGTCCAAATTTGGGGGGGGGGAAGTTTTTCAAAAAATTTTCATTTTTCTTCCCCGAAAAATAAAAATTTTTCAGGTTTGGGGGGAGGTTCCACAGGTCCCCCCTATAATTACGACGCTGGGTGTACGGAATCAGGTGTTACAGATTGTAAGCATTAAGGGACCAATCCGAGCAGGAAAAAAGTTCTCCTTTTTGTTTATTCGGAAAGTTCATGAAAAATGGAGCATTTTTTGTTTTTATATTAAATTCTGAATCGTTTTCGTTCAAGAGATAATTATGTGCGAAGTTGGCAATTTTTTAAAATTCATTTATTACAACGAAAACATGTACCGCAGAAATTTTTATTTGATGCGAGTTAAAATTTTTCAGAAAAACCCAGGTACAAGTTGTAATACACAGATTTCAAAAATGCCAACTTCGCACGCAATTATCTCAAAAACTACAAAGATTCAGAGGCTACCATAAAAACAAAAATGCTCTATTTTTCATGAACTTCGACATGGGTCAAAACCCCAAGCAGGGATGCGCTCTTGGTTCGGACAGCAGACGGACACCCGGCCGGACAACACGAAAAAATCATGGACGGACAAGGGTTGTCCGAGGTCAAGACGGACATCGAGTGTAACCAAACTCGAGGAAATGGGATTTTTTCAAGAAATGCAACTTTCTCGGGTTTCATGGGCTTTTTAGCGCCCCAAATACAAATCATTAAACCCCTAGGTGTATGTTTCAAGAGGAATCGAATGCGCCTACTCTCGTCTCATGAAAAGCGCAAGAAAATTGAGAAAATTGCATTTTTTTAAAAATCCCATTTTCTTGAGTTATGGTTACCGTTCCACTCGATATCCGTCTTGACTTTGGACAACCATTGTCCGTCCCGTTTTGACCGTGGACAACCCTTGTCCATCAAGGTATTGTCCGTTGTGCATACGATGTACAAAGGGTGCATCCCTGATCCCAGGACCCCATAATATGGTACTCGTTTTGAAGCGCTCGGCGAGCTGAGTCGATTAGAGAACTTTCTTTAAATTTTGATCTTTGCCTACACCTTTTCGGCATTTTCTCACGCCGCGCTCCCCTTTCCTAGCTAACCATCCTCCCTACGCCACTAGGGGAGGAGGGATTAACTTGGTCTTCATGGCCATTTTTTCGCTATTTTTCTCCGAAAATCGAAAAAGAGACCACAACAGCATATCCATAATTCAATTTCAGAGGAAGGAGCGGGAAACTTTTTTGGTCATTCCGCCTAGCGCCACTCGTCGAGATATTTTCCCCAATTTTGGTTATGAAGGTTTAGGACGATTTACCAAACTCCACTTTCACCAAACGGACTTTTCACTAAGCAGAATTTTTTATCAAACGGTACTTTGTGCTAGTGAAAGTTCGATGCAGCGCCCAAAATAAAGCTTTTAACCAAACAAAAAGAATTAACAAATAATTGTCTGATCTTTGACCTTTCAAACTCAATTTAAAAGTAGATGTGGTTTTGTAAAATTGATTTATTCAAACAATAAATTAAAATATACCTATCGCTAATGCAACCTTCTTTGATCGAAAGTAGTATCTTTTTTATCGCTTTTGTGCAGAACTATTCCGCGAATCTAATTGCATTGACGATCAGTCGACATTTCACTTTATTTTCCAATGCTACAATGGTTCATGGTAATCGTTTCAATATGCACAGCAATTCAAACAGAAAGAGAAAATGATTGAGCATTGGCACGAAATGTGCAACAAGGAAAAATTATGAAAGATCACTAGAGAAAAACAAGTTGGAGACAAATCAAAATAGCACTACTTTTCTCCAATTGGATATTCACCAAAACTGTTCAATAAACTTATTCAATGGTAGTTCCGAATATTCTTATTTTACTTTTTTCCTATTGAAAAGTCCCTTTGTCGAAAGTGGAATTTGGTGAATCGTCCAGCCCCATTCAGGCCTCCACCAAAGCATATGTAGTCATATTATTCTGATTTTCAGGCATTTTAAACTTATTCGGAGCCTTTTATGCGTCATTTCCTCAAATTTTAGCGGAGGATATCACCATCTCATGTCACATTAATGGGGATGCTAACCGTACTCAACCGTTTCTTGGCATAACAAATGGAACACAAGTAGATCTGATTGAATGTGATAATTATTTGAGTGTGTGCTATGTAAATAATTCAAATTTGGAGAAATATCGTAGCCAAATCGAGTGTGCTACAAAAATAGGAGGAACTGTAAGTATGGTTCAAAAAAATCTGCCAAAACTTTTGAGATACTTACAGTATTTTCTCTAAAATAAGACTTAGATTTTTTCAACTACTCAAAGGAGGGCGTTATTTTGGATTTTTTATTTTTTGGCGTTATAAATCCCCTCGGGAGATCTTATTTTAGAGAAAATACGATAATTAAAAAAGGTATTTTCCGATCCGACCCCAAAATAGATCTCCTTAAACAAAAGAAACATTAAGGGCGTTGGAATTAAAAGTCCCCCCCCCCCATTTCAAAAAACAATCCAAAAAATAATTTTTTAAAGGATCAGTCCACTCGGGAAAAAGTTGCTTTACACTACTCCAATCATTCCATCTTTTTTATACGAAGTCATAAAACTATATACTATCCTCATTTCAGGTCAATTGCACCTATACTGATTTTTGGCTGAGAGATATTCATTGTGGTCCAGAATTCAACGACTCTTCTTGTGAAATGATGACAATTAGTTGTCCCAAAGAAGAATTATTTATGACTACTGCTAAGGAAGAAGACCCAATTCTCTTGCTATTGCGCAGCTCTATTGATCAATATGATCTGACTGCAAACCGAAAGTTGGAATTAGTCGGCAATCTTTATGCAGGAGCTAGTGCTATGGATTATTGGTTGAAGGGTTCAGTAGGTTATATCTAAAGTTCAGACGTTCCGACCAGGGGTGTCATGAAACTCGACTTCGAAAACTCGATAGTTTTTGTGAAACTCGAACTCGGACTCGAAAAATTCTTCGAGTTTCTTTCGAGTTTTGGTATTATTTTTCTTGTTAAACTTATATTGTTAAAAATGTGAAAGTTTAAAAATTTTAGACTTTATTTTCATTTTTAAATTACGTATTTTTGTACTTTGGACTTGCCTGAACCAAAAATAATTAACTTTATATTGGTTTATGCGCCTATCTATGCATTTATGGTAGAGATCGGCAAACCCACTCGGTCAAAATTTTGATCAAAACTGATAAAATTTTAATTTTAGCAAATTTTGATCAACATTTTCATAATTAATTTTCAATAACCTGGTTGAAAAAATTTTTTGGGGACTAACAAAATTTTTTCTTCAGCGTCCAAAAATCGGGCTTCGTAACTTTGATTCTACTCCTATTGCGATCAAAATCATAATGGTCCCCCATTATGATTTTTCATCAAAATGGTCCAAAATTTTCCATTTTTTCTACAAAAATTGTAATTTTCTAAGCATTTTCAGCTTAAAAACAAGCGTTTATCAAAAAAAAATTTTCGCCTGCGGCGCTGGATTTTACTTTGACTAAATTTTTTCACAGATTGTCCAAATTTTTCCATTTTTCATTAAAAAAATCCAGATTTGACATTTTTAAACTAAAAGTTCTTCATTTTCTGAGGATTTTCAGCATATAAACAGGCATTTTTCAGCAAAAAATTTGGTTTTTGCACTGACTCAAGGATTTCAACAAAAAATTTGTCGAAAATCGAAATTTTCTGAACGTTTTCCGCTTAAAAATGAGTGTTATTCAGCAAAAAAATTTTCGCGCCGACAGGTGCGAAAAGCAGGGGATTAAACTGATTTTTGAAATTTTTTTAAAAACTCGAAAAAATTGTCTTGGTCCCCCCTTATGTTATGTTTTGTCCAAACCACAAGTTCTGACCAGAGATCGAAAAGGGCTGAGGCCCCCAAAGCCCCGGCCCCAATAGTGCCTGGGTCCAGGGCCGTATCCAGGTTTGTTTCGGGGGACTTGACCCTAAACTTTAAAAAATTTACCTTGGTACCCCTTATGTTTTTTTATAAAAATTTTCCAAAATTTTGGGCAAGGACATAAAGGGGCAAGGACATAAATCCATATGATTTTTTTTTTCAAAAAATTTTTAAAAATCACCCTGTTCCCCCTTGTTTTTTCGCGCCTAGGCGCGAAAATTTTTTTGTTGAAAAAACTAGAGGCAAAGCAAAAACTAGAGTCAGATGAAAAATTTTTTTTGAGAAATGCTTATTTCTAAGTTGAAAACACTCAAAAAATGAAAATTTTTGGTGAAAAAATAGCAAATTTTGAGACATTTAAATGTAAATTTTGGTGAAAATCGTAATGGGGGGGACCATTTATATTTTTTTTAAATTTTCAAAAATTTCGGGCAAAAACAGAAGGGGAACCAGTAGGAAAAAATTTTCATTTTTTCAGATTTGTGAAGGAAAGCTTTCCCCTTTTTTGTGCCGATGGCCATGTTTATTATGATTTTTTCTCGTGAAAATTTTTTTAAAAAAAACTTGTTTTATTGTGAATATGCTTAGAAAATTATAAATTTTGTTTAAAAATGGTGAAAAATTGAAATTTGATTTTGGTAAAAAATTGAAAATATTGATAAAAAATCATAATGGGGGACAATTAGAATTTTTGAAAAAAATTTTTTGAAAATTTTGAACAATAACATCAGGAGGACCAATAGAAAATTTTTTTCAAAAAATTTGGGCAAAAACATAATGGAAAAAATTAGGAATTTTGAAAAAAAAATTAGGAAAAATTTTTTATTTTTTGAATTAGGGGGGAGCTTGCCCCGCCCCCTGGATACGGCACTGCCTGGGCCCCTAGGCCTGGCCTCATGGGGGCCTTTGGTTTTTTTGATTATTAAAAAATTTGCATTTTATTTTAATTGTTTTTACTAATAAACATAAATAACTTTATATTGGTATGTGCATCTAGCTATTCATTTATGGCATCATTTTTCGATCCCAAAAATATGGCTAATCTATAAACTCGAAAAACTCGGAAAACTCGATACTTTTTATAAAACTCGATCTCAAAATAAAAATCAAACTTGACTCGAACTCGAAAGTTTTGTAAACTCGTGACACCCCTGGTTCCGACTAAGAATATCGTGCCTAAATACGTAAGTAGGAATCAAACTTGCTTCCGAGCATGGTCGAAAATTGCTTACTGCCGATACAAACAGAGAGAAGTAAAAGCCATGCCATCTTGGGGCCGTTTTCTAAGAAATTTTGGGTTTGAAACATATGCCCTCGCCCTAATAGCTACGGGCCTGCCTATATACAGAGTGATTCAAAAAATTGAAATTTTGTGATTTGTCTGTGGGGCCCGAAAATTTTTTTCTAAAAATAACCCGTATTGGGGTAATTTTATGCGGGCAATCTATTGTGCGCATTCTCGAAGCGTGAAAACGCTTCCCTGATCCTGATTAAGTGAAAAAGAATGTCCATTTTCGCTTCAAAAACCCAATTTTTTTCCTGAATCAGGATCAAGAAAGCGTTTTCACGTTTCAGGAATGCGCAATTGATTTCCCACATAAAATTACCCTTATAGGATCATGTTTAAAAATTTTAGGAGAAAAATTTTTTCGATCATCGATGAGAAGTGCACCCCTGCCTTTAAGGTTAAAAAAGGTTTAAAAATTTAAATTATTTTAAGACAATAATCTGGTCAGCTGCTCATCCAGGGTTGATCTTCATGTGTAACTTGACTAAAAATTTACAATTTCCACAAATGTTTGCTTGTGATGACAATGATCAATCTATTCTAGTTGAACATAACACTAATTATCCGAATAGTTTAGCTGTTGACTGGATCCATGGGTTACTCTTTTGGGCCGATGAAGGAACGGTGAGCCTAAACTAGAAGAGAGAGAGAAACTAGAAAAACCTTTATTTGTACTCAACTTACAATGTTCTTTAAAAATAAGGGTATTCAGTATCACCGGTGCCAAATTTGAGAGGGGAGGGAGTTTTACGATGGACCAAAATGGAAAAAAAGATCTTGGACAATATTTTAAAAACGATTAACGCCATTCAATTCATATCATCAAGGCGAGTCGAGACGAATAAGTCTAGATCCAAATTATACATAGCAGCTACAGAATTCCATGGCCGAGTGGTAGAGTGACAAAATTGCAGTGTATAGGTCGAGGGTTCAAATCCCAGCCAGAAATTAAGGTTGACCAAATCACATGAAAAATTTTTCAAATCTCTATTATGGTCTCTAAAACACTTTGCAACCATTTTTTGGCCAGAAAATAATTGCTGGAGCTGTATAGTAAGGTAGGTTTAACAAATTTAAATTATTACTATACAGCTTTACCAAGTATTAAATGGCCAAAAAATGGTTGCAGCATTGTTCCAAAGGAAACCCCTTAAAAATAGGCTATTTTCCCTCTCAAAGTGACCCAAAAAAGTTCGGTCCAAATTTTTTTCTTTTTTTAGTCATTACTCATCGAGACAAGTTGATTTGAGTCGGTTTTGGCAAAATCGAGAGTAAAAACTAGCGAGATACAGCACTTTCTATTTAATGTGAATGGCTAGCCCCAAGTAAAAACGCGATAAAAGTCAAATCGCATTTTCGCACATAGAGAGACAAACCACGTGAAAGGTAGTGATCTGACGAAATTTTTGATATGCAGCTCGACCCTCCAAGCCAGGGTCGTTTTTGAGCTAGAGGCCAATCTTTATAAGTATACCAAATTTGACTTTGATATACAGTTACGCTCATAACACCCGAAATTTGAAAAGTTTCAATAAAGTATGGTGACTTAAATTAAGGTCCTTACATGCCCTACAAAATAAGTGGTCGCTCGCCAGAATCGGATTTAACCTTCAAGAGATATGCAGGTTTTAGTGACACATACTTGAAAACGTGAATTGATATTTAATATATCACCAACTTTATGGGGCTATAGTTTGGCCAAAACCCTTAAAACTTATACCAAAATGGTCATAAATGTTATTAACTAGTCTAAAATAAATAAATAAAAAGTTGTTTTGAACAAAATCCAAAACTCTTCAAAAATTGTCGCCAATGCAGTTTCATTTTCTCACGAAGTCTGATATAAAGTTCATTTCTACTTTGGCTATAACTCCGCGGCACCTTTTAGGGGTCTGTATATTATAAATATTTTTTAAGATCAATGTTATGGACTTGAACACTAAACAGCGCAAAGTTCTCTTCAGTTATTCTATGCTATATTCCACAGCCATATCCGTCGACCCATCAAAAGGCCTAATCTTTTGGATAGAATGGAGATGGTCAGATCAACGAAGGACAATCGAGCGAGCTTCAATGGACGGAAATGATCGCATGGTATAGCCTGTTTCATGATTCCCTTGTTAGGGAAGCCGACAGTAGCAGACCGAAAAATACACGTTTTAGACAATAACTAATTCCGGATCGCCATATGGCATAGCATTGGATATCTTCAATGAACGAGTTTATTGGGTAGATATCGACACGAATACTTTTGCTTCGGTTGATTATAATGGAAATGATTTGAGGACTATTTTGCACTATGACTTTAGTACACACGACAATTTTCCATTATTATTGGCTACATTTGAGGAAAAACTGTATTTTGCTGATTATATAACTGGCGTTGTTTTTGTTATGAATAAGATCAACGGCACAGAAGTTAGAAAGGTAAAATTGTTTTTTTACTCAGACACTTACCTCATCGATTTACTACGTTCTCAGACCTTGAGTTTTTGCCTATGCTTCAGAGAGAGAAAGAGAGAGAGGAAGAATGGTGATTTTGCTTTCTTATGGGAGATATCAACATAAAGATAGTTTTTTTGGTTGCAAAAATGGAGGTCTCTTATGAGGCATAGATGCTGGGACTCCTCTCTAATTCGTTCGAATTTCGCCACTTTGATTTCATCATAGTCAAGAGCACGGCGCACCAAAGAGGAAAAAGGTGCAAGTAAAGGTCAAAATTTTAAAAAATCACCAATCGGCTCAGCACCGAGTGCTTCAAAGCGAACACCATATTATGGTGTTTGGAGTTCGACTCATGGGAAGGTAATATCGCCTTCGTATTCCCTCTATAAAAATGTGGATATGCAAAATTTTTTTATGAATTTTGACAATAAAAAAAATGATTTTTGGGCGCGAGATCAAACCTGTGACCTATGAATGAAGGCCGAGCACGTTAGCCAATTGGCCATGAGTCAAACCCCCAAAACCCATGATATGGTATTCGTTTTGAAGAGCTCGGCGAGCTGAGTTGATTTGGCAAAAAATTTTAATTTTGATCCTTGCCTGCACCTTTTCGGCATTTTGGTGCGCCATGAGAGCCATAGTTTGTGTCCAAGGAGAAGAAAACATTTTTGAAACCTATACTTTTCTCAACAAATAAATATTTTCAATTTATCATTTTTAGTTAACTAATGTAACTAGTGGCGTAGTCTATCCGCAGACAATTCGAGTCTACCATAGTGCTGTTCAACCAGAACTTCCAAACAAGTGTAATCAACATTCTTGCGGCGATGGTGCCATATGCCTTCCAAAAGGCAATTCTTGTAAGACATAATTACTTGCTGTTAAAGTTCCATTATTTTAGTCGACAATGAAGGAAAACCACAATCCCGCATTGGATTAACTTATTCATGTATTTGTGCTGATGTTAGCCAATACACGGCAGGAAAAGAAACAAATACGTGTGTTTTGTGAATATGATTCCTCCTTCCAGTTAAACTTATTCTCAAAACTTTTTTACATATCTGTAATCGATATGAAAAACCTTATTATCGCGACTAAAAAATTTAGTCGACCATCTGAGTTAGAGTTAGGAAACCGATAGAAAATGGATCGGTTTTGGTTTCGGTTTCGACTTTTTTCGGTTTTTCCAAAGTGACGGTTTTGGTTTCGATTTTTTTCGGTTTGTCCAAACATGCGGTTTCGGTTTTTTTGACTTTTTTCGGTTTCAGTTTTTTTAAACCAAATTTTTTATAAAAATGGTCGATTTGTTCAAAATTTGAATAAATATTATGGTTTAAAACAATTTTTTATTGTTTTTTTTAAAGAAATTTGACGGAAAAATGTGAAAATTCCCGAATTTTCACACAAATGGGAATAAAAAATTTTCTTTCGGTTTTTTTCGACTTTTTTCGGTTTTTTCACCTTCAGTTTCGGTTTTTTTTCGTCGATCGGTTTCGGTTTTGGTTTCGACTTTTTTCGGTTTTTCAAAAATATCGGTTTCGGTTTTAACTTTTTTCGGTTTCAGTTCCGGTTTTGGTTTTATAACTCTAATCTGAGTGTTAAACAATTTTTTAATTTTATAAAGCTTTTATTGTTAAAAAAGTACAGAGTGGCGCAAAAAAATGTTCTATTTTATCATTTTTTCATGAATCTTGGTCCCAAAAATATTTTCCTAAAAATCACCTTATTATGGGTAATTCGTTGCAGAGGAGACGATTACACACATTATCGAAGCGTGAAAATGCTTCTATGACCCTGATTCAAGAGAAGTTTTTGAAGCGAAAATGGTCATTTTTGCATTCTTATCCTAAATCAGGGTCAGGCAAGCATTTTCGAGATTCAAGAATGCACGCAATAGATTCCCCGCACCGGATTACCCCTCATAGGGTCATTTTTAGGGGAAAAATGTTGAGTCCAAAATTCATGAAAAATGACAAAATGGAACTTTGTTGCACCATCCTGAACAACTATTAAATAAGAAATACAAAATCATTGCTTATAAATTAGAGGACTTAGAGAATATAAATAACAACAAAAACCCGAGAATTGCACGAATATGCGTTTATGCGAGTATATGACATAACACTACAATCTGTTTCATACCGTGAGTAGAAAAGGTGGGGATATATTCTGTTTCTCGCGTAAAAAGTTGGAACTCCATATAAATCACCGATCACTCACTGAGACGAATAAAATGACATCGAAGTGATCAAATTTGAAAATTGCTTTGGGTTATTGAAACGAAAACCTTGATTCATGTTTCCGTTCCAATAACCCAAAGCAATTTTCAAATTTGATAAGTTTCGTGTCATTTTATTCGTTTCAGCGAGTTATTAAAAATAATGTATTTCTTTAAAGGGGGTAAGAATCAGGGACTATTCTCTGGAAAAAAATTTTTTGTTAAAGGGGGAGTCAACTTTGCAACAGCACTCTTGAGACCATTTCTAGCAGAGTTTTTATCATAACTTTTGATAGATAAATTCGTTTGACTTGGTTTTGGTGTCATTTGGAAGTTCAGATTCTAAGCTTCAAAATGACACCAAAACCAAGTCAAACGGATTTATCTATCAAAAGTTATGATAAAAACTCTGCTAGAAATAGTCTCCTGAGTGCTGCTGCAAAGTTGGCTCCTCCTTTAAGACAGCTTATATAGGGATAAAATATGCGAAAATCGATTGCGAGCATTCCCAAAGCGTGAAAATGCTTCCTTGACCCTGATTCAGAGAAAATATAGATTTTTCGACTTTTTTATACTAGTACTTGGTTTGAAAAGACGGGTGAGATTTCATAGTGTGGCTTCAAAGTGTAGTGGTAGAATATCGGGCTCATAAATCCCGAGTAGGGTTGCCACATCGCTCCGGAACCGGAGAAATTACTCCGGTTTTTGACATTTTCTCCGGTTCTCCGGTTTTTCAAATTTTCTCCGGTTTTTAAACTTTTCTTTCTAATGTTATAAAAATGAGTATTAAACGGAAAAAATTTTAACACGTATTTTTTTGTTTTGTTATACTATAAACTAGGGATGCGCGTTGGCCTGCGGGCGGGGTTGCGGGGCGTTTTTTTTTCAAAAAATTTGTTGCGGGGTTTTTAAAAGCTTGCGGGCGGGATCCCGCGGGGTTAAAAAGATTAAATTTTGTTGATAAAAAATGGGTTAAAGGGGGGAGCGATTTGGGGGTCATTCTCCGAAAAACATTTTTCCCCGATTTTTGACCTATATAGGGGTAAAATCATGCGAAAAATCGATTGCGCGCATTCCCGAAGCGTGAAAATGCTTCCTTGACCCTAATTCAGGGAAAATACCGATTTTTTGGGAAAAATCGATCTTTCTGGGGCCCCAATTCGATTTTATTTTGCTCAAATAGGCTTTAAATCGACTTAAAAAACTGTTTCTAGGTCAGAAAAACAATTTCTGATCATTTTTGGAGTAAGTTTTGAAATTTCGATTTTCGACCTCTGGTGATAAAACAATTCCTACGAAGAGTTATGCCTATTACAAGGTGAGCCACCAAAAATGGCAAAGGTTCAACATCAGAGGGCTTGTTACATTCTTCAAACGATTTTAAAATTTTTTTTGGTAGGTTTTCGTTGTAGCACCAAAAATTATACTTTATACTTTCATGATAGACAAAAATTTATATC
>OZJO01010005.1:0-20790 GCA_900406225.1 Acrobeloides nanus
TTAAGAAACACTTTCTTGAGCGTTCCAAGGTCGCCCTAAAGTTTTGCCAACTTTTTTTGTAGCACAAATTTTGCACGACTTTCTGCATCGATAAGTTTTTTCCGCCATTTTTTGCTGGACAATATTTGCCGACAAATTTGTCAGACATTTTTTGTCGGACATTTTTTGCTGACATTTTTCACTGCACGACTTTTTCCGACTTTTTTTAGCACCGGTGATAATTTTCCTACGTTTTTAGGGCACATGTACTAATTTCGCCAAATTTTTTCGCCGGACAAAATTTTCCGGAAAATTTTCGCTGACATTCTTCGCCGGACATTTTTCGCCGGACAATATTTTCCGGACAAAATTCGCAGACATTTTTCGCCGGACAATATTTTCCAGACAATTTTCGCCGGACAATTTTCGCCGACATTTTTCGCTGGACAATATTTTCCGGACAATTTTCGCCGGACAATTTTCGCTGACATTTTTCGCCGGACAATATTTTCCAGACAATTTTCGCCGGTCATTGTTAAAAAGTTATCTACGATTGAAGGTTTTTTTAAAAATTTAAAAAATCGGCGAAAATTGTCTGGAAAATATTGTCCGGTAAAAAATGTCGGCGAAAATTGTCCAGAAAATAATGTCCAGCGAAAAATGTCGGCGAAAATTGTCCGGCGAAAAATGTCAGCGAAAATTGTCTGGAAGATATTGTCCGGCGAAAAATGTCCAGCAAAAAATGTCAGCGAAATTTTTCCGGAAAATTTTGTCCGGCGAAAAATCTCGGATAATTGTCCAGAAAATAATGTCCAGCGAAAAATATCTGCGAAAATTTTCCGGAAAATTTTGTCCGGCGAAAAAATTTGGCGAAATTAGTACGTGTGCCGTTTTTAGCCACTGGAAATAACGTCGGAGAATTTGGTGCAGCGAAAAATGTCGGCGAAAAATTTACGACGAAAATTGCCCAGCGAAAAATTTCGGAAACAAATGTCTGGCGAAAAAATGTCCGCAAAATTTGTCGGCAAATATTGTCCGGCAAAAATTGTCGAGAAAAAATTGTCGATGCAAAAAGTCAAGCAAAATTTGTGTTGCAAAAAATCTAGCAAAACTAGTTCGTTTGCCCAACCTGGTACTACCCTTGTTTACAAATTTGTGAAAACTTATCCTTGAACATTAACGCTTAGAGTCCTTATAAAAGCATCTTAAAAATTGTAATTAGTCGGGTAGAATCGCTTAAATAAAATTTTCTTTAATAATAGAGTTTTTATTAAAGGGTTTTCCTCGTCTACGCTCAGGAAGGAATTCGTGTTTTTTTCCACCTTTGTCATCCTTGTTAGCCTCATCCTTTAAACGCTAACCCGTGTCCTACACCAAGGGCCTTCGAATGTTCGAGAAATCGTCTCTTAAATTAAAAAAATTAATTTTCCTTGTTATTTTAGCCTAAGCAAGCGCCGGTTAGAGCGCATTACAACGATGATTGGCTTATCGTTACTGATTTTCTTTCATATTATAACATTTCCATGGTCATTTTGGCCGAATAAACTGGAATATTCCATCAAACGTAAGCGTATAATATCTTCTCAAGGCGGGACGACACCAGCGTCTTAACATTTGCGTCTCGGGCATTTGCGTCCCGACATTTGCATCCCGACATTTGCGGCCTCGACATTTGCATCCCGACATTTGCGGTTTCGATATTTGAAGCCCCGACATTTGCGGCCCGACATTTGCGGCTCAACATTTGCGGTTGCAAACGATAAATGTCGGGATTTCAATTTTCGGGCCGCAAATGTCGAGACGCAAATGTCTGGGACGCAAATGTTGAGCCGCAAATGTCGAGGTTTCAAATGTCGGGGCCGCAAATGTTGAGCCGCAAATGTCGGGGTTTCAAATGTCGGAGCCGCAAATGTCGGGCCGCAAATGTCGGGGCTTCAAATATCGGGCCGCAAATGTCGGGACGCAAATGTCTGGGGCGCAAATGTTAAGACGCTGGTGTTGTCCCGCCCTTCTCAATAATTAAATCTGGATGGCGCACAAAAATGTGCAAAAATTTTCGATTTCAAAATTTTTCTAAAGCTCTGAAAAAATGTCGAGGGGGTTTGACCGATTCTTTTGTAAAATGTTATTGACACTTAAATAACACGTTTTTGAGCGTTTTTACGGATTTTCCATTTTGTTTGAAAAAAAGTTATCTAACCATGTACCAGTTTTTTGTCGCAGGCAAAATCAAATCGACTCAGGTGGGATTCGAATCCGTGACCCTTAGACCCGAATCTTGGACCACTACCACTGAGCCAAGTTCACGATAAAAATCGTGATTTTAATTTTGCTTATAATGCACATTTTTGTGCGTCATGCTGGAAACATTTTAATAAAAATTAGATGTAAATCAAACGGCGACTGAAATTACTGGCTGTTATACACAGACTTATTCATGGTGTCCGTCGACACATCAAGTTCCTTTGGTTTTATATGCTTTTTCGATGATTTTTATCATGGCAATAGCGTTGGGATTGGCATTTAACCCAGTCAATATTTTGTTTAGCAAGATTTTAGGCAATTCACGACAGGTTAAGAAGAAAATTTTTTAAGAAAATTATCCTTTAGGAAAGGAGGCTTTGAAAATAATTTTTTATGTCTTCGAAAAATATCTTGTTTTAGGCTTTTCTAGTCCACCCCTCCCCTCACAAACTACCCTAAATTGGGAGGGGCTTGTAAGCAACGAAAAGAAATCGGCACTAGGCGTTTGGTTATCGCGACGGTTACCGATCACGGTTACCAGTCAACGGTTACCAAATCCGCAATCAGGCAACATTGCCTGCATCAACAAAATTTAATTTTTAACCAAGGTTGTTTATCGTGCTCTCAAGAACAACTTTGTAGAGCATCACTTTTCATGAAAACCCTTTTGTGAAGCCGGTAACCGTAATCAAACACCTAGTGCCAAATAATCGTATCGAATAAAAATGAAAAAGCAAAAGTTTAGGGCACCATGACAGGCATTCTTTTCATGGCTGGCAGCATAGCGAGAACAATAGGGCCCATAATTGTTTCATTCCTATTTGACCATTATGGACCAGAAGCTACTTGGGGCATGCAGATTCTTGTTATGGGTGTTACTATCCTAATCTGGGTGATATTCTATAGAAAAATTGCACCGTTTGATGAATCTGGATCTAATTCTCAGCTTGAGAAAAAAGGATCGATGGAAAGCTCAAAAACGGATACGATATCAATCGATAGATTATAAATCTTTTTTTCTTCTCATTTAAAAAAAATTTTCTATAAGAATTTAAAAAAATATATTCTTTAGATAATAACGCCATAATTCACTAATCAAGATTAAAAACTGTCTAATCCTAGGTAAAGTACAGGGTGTGTTGAAAGTTCGAGATCACTTTTTTAAATGTTGATAGTTGACTATAGGAGTCGATATTTGACGAAATTTTCGATATTTCTACAGTTTTTCTATGCGCCGAACAAGAATCAGCCGTGATTTTTCCATTTCATTCAACAACAGCGCTTCGACAACTTTTCTGGCAAGGCTTCTTCGTTTTTTTAATCATTCTTTGTCGGTCAAGTTTCTTTCACGCCACATGAAACGTTTATGTCACATGAAACATTTCATGTGACATGAAACGTTTTATGTCACCGAGAACGTTTCATGTCACAGAAACGTTCATGTCACCTAAAACGTTTCATGTCACCGAAGACCTTTCATGTCACAGGACGAACAGACATAGACCGGCACTTTTAACTCAAATTTGAAGCGATTTTTCCGGAAGATTTTACTATTTTTTCAGCACTTCCGGAAGTCAGACAAATCATTCTGTCAGATTGTCATAAAATTTGTACCGTCAGTTTTCAAGATCTCAATTTCACCAAAATCAGGGGGTCCCATTTATTTAATAAGAATTTTTAAAATATATTCTTTAGACAATAGCACCACAATTCACTAATCAAGATTAAAAATTGTCTAATCCCGTGTAAAGTACATGATAAGAAAACGGAAAACTTCATTTTAACATTCGAAACTATTAATCCTTTCAAGAATGGTCAAAAATTTCTTTCTCGCTCTAATATTTTTCGATTTTTTCACTTTCACTTTCTCGCAATGCACTAATTTTGGACCTGATGGAAATTGTTATTGGAAAGGCTTAGATCAGACTTGGTTTGCTGCCCATGTCAACTGCATTACTATAGCATCTATACATAATGCAATTTTGAATTCGTTTATTAGAGAGTATGCACAACAATTGGCTATTGATGAGCCGTTCTGGATTGGAGGAGCTGTGAATTATAAAAATGAATGGGCTTGGGCGGACTTAACTAATTTTACGTATACAAATTGGGCTCCAGGTGAACCGAAACATAACGAAATCGGTTATTGCATAGCACAAGTAAGTGTTTTTCAGCCACAACACAATAATTATCAACAGTTATACAAGTAAACATCACGACCTTGGTTTCTTCGATTTCGCCCAAACATACACCAATTTTTTATCAATGGTGGGAGTACTAAAAAGCTGCAAAAAATCCCCCCGAACTTTTTTCCCATGGTAGGGGTAGTAAAAAGCCGAAAATTTTTTCCCTTATTTTTAATTTTATTTAAAGGATATTGTAGTGGATTTGGAACACCTTGCAATCAAATCTGCGTGTGATAATGACACCCCTATGAGGAGATAGGGCCCAAAATGTGGTTTTTGAGGTCAAAATTATGGTTCGAACATACCATCATAATTTTGTATGATTAAAATATTTTTGCTAATTCTTTTTGCATTTATCAGAAGGTGAAAAGACGCAAATTATAGTATATTAGCTTTGGCCTTAGACTTTTATCTTTATGGCTAAGAATGTCTTATAAAAATGGCAAAATGGTGTATTTTTGTAAGCTTTTTTATCCATAAAGATAAAGGTCTAAGGCATAATTTGCGTCTTTTCCCACTCTAAAAAATGCAACAAGAATTAGGGAAAGATATTTTAACCATAAAAAGTTAATCAACAGGATCTTTGAACCATAATTTTGACACCAAAAACCACATTTTGGGCCCTATCTCCTCATAGAAATGTCAGGGGAGAAGGAAATGTTGGAGCTCTTCCCCTGGGGAATCGCAATCAACAGAATTTCAAACACTAATACTTTCTTGAAGTAATTTTATGAAAAAATATCCTCTAAAGACCTAAGCTTAAGCCTAGGCTTAGGCTTAAGCTTAGGCCTAGGCTTAAGTCTAAACTTAAGCTTAAGCCTAAGCTTAAGCCTAGGCTTAAGCTTAGGCCTAAGCCTTTAGAGGATATTTTTCCATAAAATTACTTTAAAAAAGTATCAGTTTTTGGAATTCTGTTGATTGCGTCTCCTCAGGGGGAAGAGCTTCAAAATTTTTTACGGTGTTTTATCATTCCCACTATGGGGTAAAAAATTGGCGTATTTTTGGGAAATCGAAGAAACCAAGTTCGTGATGTTTACTTGTTAGACCTAGACCAATAACTATGCCTATACCTAGACTTTACTTATACCTATAGTAATTTAGGATCCTTCATCTGGCAAATGGAAGAGCACAAATTGTTCAGAATGGCACCCTACCATATGTTCACAACTCAAAAGTGTACCTACGATACCTTGTCCTGAGTTCTTCGACCACTATTCTACCGTCTTAAACAAATGCTACTCTTGGGAAGGCACAAACCTGCCGACATATGACGAAATGCAACAAGATTGTTTGAATATGAATTCCACCTTGGTGACCGTTCATAACGACGTAGAAAATGCTATTGTTCAAGGTTTAGCAGTTGCCTACGATGCTCCTGCTTTATTGGGTCTACATGACTCGTATAATAATGGATCTTATGTATGGTCAGATGGGTCAAAACTTAATTTTCAAAATTGGCATGATCCTCCAGGCGATGGGGATTGTGCGTTTTTGAGAATTGAATCGATGAAATGGTATCCTATGAAATGTGCAGATTTTCAGGGTGATATGAGTTCTGAACTATGTGAAATTCCTTCTTTGATTTAAATAAATTTTATTGTAAACATGAATATACAGGGTGATCCAGATGAATATAAAATGAAATAAAATTCGATATCTCGGCCATAGGAAAAAGATTTTCATATGCGGTTTTTTGCAAGTTGCTAATCATTTGACCGACTTTATCTTAAAAATATTTTCATGATTTTTGAAATCTGTGCAAAAATAATTCGCTCCAGATGTGACTCGAACCCAGCACGCTCAAGTAAAAGTCAGAAATGCTACCAATGAGCCATGAAGTCTTCTGATTTGCATTCTACTAAATTTGACCATGAATTTTTATTGAATTTTTAATTTAAAACATAATAATAATTCTTTATAATTTGTGTCAAAGTAGGTTTAGCCTTAGGCTTAGTCTTAGGCTAAGTCTTAGGCTAACCCTTTTACCCGGAAAAATCTGATCAGTTCAGATTTTCCCGAGAAAATCAGATTAAAATCGCTAAAGAAAGCATTTACAGTCCCTGAAACATGGTCAAGGAAGCATTTTCACGGTTCGGGATGTCGATTCCCCGCCTAGAAAAACCTTAGAATCGACGGTTTTCTTATAAAAATCCGCCAATCGATTTTCGCTTCAATACACCCATCCCATTCCCTGAATCAGGGTCAAAGAAGCGTTTTCATGCTTTGTGAATGCTCGGAATCGATTTCTCGCATAAAATTATCCCTAGGAATGTATTTTTACAAAAATTTTGTTCGGAGAACGGGTTCCGATTGTTACCCCCCCCCTTTAAGACTCAAAAAAATTTTGTTCAAAATGGAAAGTTTTTGAATCGATTCGGATCGCCTCAAAAATTATTCCAATCGCTTGAAAATTTGAGGTAATCCCCCTAAATTTTCGGCATTTTGAGTGAATCGATCAAGGGAGTGGCACCCCCGTTGCCCACGTATGATGTGATATGACGTAATGTGTGCTCCAAAATAATTTTTATCGTGGGCATCCCTTTGTGAAAAATATTTCCTCAAATTCTTTGGATTCATTTTACTATGTTTCTTATTTGCTCTTTTTCTTTTCATAAAAATGTCGAATTGTGGGCGTACATATCGAAGGTCAACATTGCACACTAGGTTACGTAATTTTTGAAAATATGATGTTATATGACAAAATGCGTGCTTCAAAATTGCAATCAAGACAACAAAAAAGATCAATCTAGAATCATTAGAAAAGATATATAAAGTTGAACTAGCAAGCAAATTAAACAACTTGACTGTTGTCAACATGAAGGTTTACGCTTCTTTTTTCGCTGTTGTATTATTCGTGTTTATGGTTATTACTAAAAGTTATGCTGAAATGGATTCAAACAATGCCATGGGCTTAATGAATACTGAAACAGAAATGCAACAAGAAATGCCAGGCCAAAAGTAAGCTCATTATTAACTGGGCATCAACATGCCATATTCATATAAATTACCGTATCACGTGATCAATTTCGGAATGTTGAAAACGTTCTAACTTTTTTCCTGAAGGAATTTCGAAAACTTTTCTTTGCAGACCCCCCTAAAATGGGGTATGATTTAAGGGGGTATGCAAAGAAAAGTTTTCGAAATTCCTTCAGGAAAAAGTTAGAACGTTTTCAACATTCCGAAATTGATCACGTGATAGGTGAATGGCCCCTAGGGGTAAGATCATGCGAAAAATCAATTGTGCACATTCCCAAAACGTGAAAATGCTTCCTTGACCCTGATTCAGGAAAAATATAGACTTTTTTTATACTGGTACTTGGTTTGAAAAGACGTCTCTCCATCAACAAGCGGGATTCGAACCCATGATCTTGTGGCCACAAAGCTGCTGCTTTGTCACTGCACCACCGAGGGCTGGATTAGGCCATAAATGTCATCCCCTTTAAAATTATTTTCCATTTTTAGCATGCGTGTCAAGCGATATGACTATTGGCAAAATCGTTATAATAACAACGGATGCGTTCGAAAGTGCGGATATCGCAATGGACGACATTATTGTAACAACTGTTATCACAGACAGAATAATAATGGATAGTAGGTTTTCCTTCACATTCAAATTTATCAATCTTTATAGTCGCGCAATTGTTGTGTACTGAAAAGAAAAAAGGTGCCCAAAACTATAACTTTAGCTCTTGTGGATCAAGAGAAAACTTCAACTGAATTTTATATCATGTTTGTAAAATTTGCATATTTATTTTTATTTATTTATGAGAATATATTTCATTACAAATAAATTATATCTTTTAATATTAAACGAGAAATGTCTGTTTGTCCGTTTGTGTTACCGAATTTTGTAACCTTAAATCCAATCCCATTACGACTTTGATTTTTGGAACGAGCTCGGTAAGAGAAGAGAAACGACACCAAAATCATGGGGGTACCCCCTCTGGAAAAAAAATAAAAATTCAATTTTTCATTTTTGCCTTTACAACTTAGGTATTTGGTCAGAAATGAAGACCCGTTGCCTTCATGGCGCAGTTGGTAAAACGTTAGTTTTGCAGTCGCAAAGGCGCAGGTTTGATCCCCGTCCCCGCCAAAATATTTTGCACCACTATTCATGAAACATGATGTGAAGTATATGGTTTGGTGGTAGGTTATTATTTAGAATCTTAAATTCGAATAAAAATACTAAAAAGAAAAAATATATAGAAGTTTGGGCCATTTTGATGTCTTTAGTAAAAGGGGCATATCTCCTCGTAGAAATTGAATTGAGAGCTCGTTGAACACTCATTGTAAAGCTGATGATTAGCACTACAAATATTGTCTAAACACCTCTAGAAGGTTTTCGCTTCAATACAAAGTTAATCCAACCAAAAAATATGGAGTTTTTTGAGAGATTTGCGATTAGCTTTTTATTGAAGCGAAAATTTTCTATAGGTGTTTAGACAATATTTGTAGTGCTAATCACCAGCGTTACAATGAGTGATCGACGAGCTCTCAATTCAATTCCTACGAGGAGATATGCCCATTTGACTAAAGACATCAGCTGTTTGGCAGACTGTCCGATCTGGCTTTTGGGCTAGTTTATTTTAATATTGTTCATAACAAAAAATATTAATATGTAAAATATATTATCAACGTTTTTGTTGATCAAAACCAAAAAGTTAAGTAAAGGAGCTGCTAGGCGAAAGAGATATGGAATATGGATGCTTAGAAGATCACAAGCTGACAGTGGGTCGATAGTCCAGTGGATAGGAAGCGCACTCTCTAGGAAACAACATCAACCTCGTTTTTGTACGTTCGATCCCCAGCGAAGCCAGTTTCTTTATTGTTATTTACAAAATCCGATTGGCTCACCACATTCAACACAAATACAAGTACCATCACATTTTGGATCTGCGCAACGCCCTAAACGATAAAGTTATTTTATAGTAAGCTCATTTTTTCGTGAATTTTGATCAACCTACTAGATGCTTGAGTTGGAGAGCAATTGAACACATAATCCTTGCCACCTTCACTATTTAATTGATTATTATCCAAGTCATTATTATATGGTGTGTTGGCAAATAGCTTGTCATGGTTAAAATTAAAAACTGAGCCAACTTTTATAGAATTAGTATATTCCACAAAAGCATTAATACTGCTCCTCGATTTGTTAAGAAAATATTCCAATTCCATTAATTTTGCAAGAATAAGACAATTTTTCAATATCCTAAAACATGAAACACGCTATGTGTCAGTCAATCGATTGCGCGCATTCCCGAAGAGTGAAAATGCTTCCTTGACCCTGATTCAGGAAAAATATAGATTTTTTGGACCAAAAAAGCACTAGTACTTGGTTTAAAAAGACGTTTCTCTATCAACAATCCTCTATGGTGCAGTGACAAAGCAGCAGCTTAGTGATCATAAGGTCGCGAGTTCGAATTATGCTTTGATCAAAATTTTTCGCAGTAATTGATCTCAGGTTTGATTCTAAGCTGTGCCCAAAAGTTTTTGCCTCAGAAGCAATAGGAGAAAGGCGTGTGACTTAGTGCTCGATCGGAAAATCTCCTCCGAGCGCGATAGCACTCGGTTCTAATAGTTAATAAAAATTTAACGTAATAATTTACAAACAAAAATTTTTTAGCTAACTAATATATAGCAAATTATTTAACTATCAATAGAATAAATTTAACGATCAACGAAATAAACAGAATACTCATAGGTAAATCTTAAAAATGACGCCATAAGTTGGGTGACAGTTGTAGCTCCACCTTTCTCGTCTCAAACAAAAGAGTTTGTTTTTGTGGCCCACCCGATTGATAAACATAAACGAACGAACTCGACTTAGGTTTTTAAAAAAATTTATAATCTGTACATTAAATACAATAATTATTAAAAAATTCATTGACTTTAAAGAACCAATCCAGTGGGAAAAAGTTGTTGATATCCATTTTTCGGAAAGTTCTTGAAAAATGGAGCATTTTTTGTTTTTACGACATGTTCTGAATCGTTGTAGTTTTTGAGATAATTACGTTTGAAATTGTAAATTTGTGTGCAAGCTCTTCGTTGTAATACGCAAACTTTTTTGAATTTGTTCAAACGAAATTATCTCGAAAACTACAACGATTCGGAAGATGCCGTAAAAACAAAAAATGCTCCATTTTTCATGAACTTTTCTATATCAACAAAAATGGCAACTTTTTTCCCACTGTGGACTGGTCCTTTAAACAAATATATACAAATAAAAAATAGTTATTTTGCCAGATCTGTTTGTCCTTATTGGTTATTATGAAATGTAACAAAAACTTCATCCTTTTTACTAGTTCTCTCATCGAAAGCAGTGCATTTATTGTAGCCAGGGATATACAAATGTAGGCTAATGGTTGTTTCGGAGTGATTAGGGTTTTCCATTCGATGCAAGCCAATTTTATCTTAAAGGAAGGTTGTGAATTTTGCGATCATTTGGGAGAAAAAAATTTTCGTGAAAATGACCCTATTGGGGGTAATTTGATGCGAGAAATCGATTACGCGGACTCCTGAAGCGTAAAAATGCCATCTTGACCAAGTTTTCGTTGGTCAAGATGGTATTTCTCCACTTCAGAAGTGCGCGCAATCGATTTCTCGCATCAAATTACCCCCAATAGGGTCATTTTTACGAAAAGAATTTTCCTTTCAAATGATCGCCAAATGCACCCCTGTCAGTTTTTTACACGTTGATAACCAACTTACCATGCATAAAAGATACGGCATTCAAGTCAAACTCATCTCGAGAAATTTCTTCCATAGGCTGATCTTCGCTTCCATTTTTAGGCCATGCATATCGAGTTTCTAATAGCGTTCCTTGTAGAACTTTTACATAGCAGTTTGAGCTCGCATGGTCATGGATACTAAAAAAAATTTTAAATTTTTTCTTCAAAAAAAGCAACTCACCTACTTCCAGTTCCAGGACCCCAACACAAAATCATCAAATTATATTTACCATTCCCGATGTCGACCAAACTTCTGGTATACCTATAAAAATTATAGTGAAGGGCATCAAATATTAAAGGGGGTAAACAGTTTTTTTGGCATTTTTGCAAAAATGACTTTTCTAGGGGTAATTTTATGCGAAAAATCGATTGCGCGCATTCTAGAAGCTTGAACATGCTTCCCTAATTCAGGGAAATAAAAATGTGTATTGAAGCGAAAATATGAAAATTCGCTTCAATACTCTTATTTCTCTGAATCAGAGAAGCATTTTCAAGCTTTGGGAATGCGTGCAATCTATTTTTCGCATGATTTTACCCCTATATACTGTTTTGGCAAAAAAATTTTTTTTACCTATGCGGATCAAATATGACATATTGTTGCCAATCAGCAGGATTACTTTTATAGTTTTCCAAAATTCGCATAACTTCATTAGCATCAATAGAGTCAGACTCAAACATTTGTCTAACTTGAGATATTAGGCTTTCCATGTTGACAAAAATACTGGTTGTCAACCTGACCCGTGCCCATTTTTATATGCTTTTTCTTAGGCTTATGACTGACGATAGATGATGTGGTCTCTCTTCGAAAACAATGAAATTTCAACTATTTTATGTAGGTGTATATTTTGTTTATTTTAACGAAAAGTTTGATTTTTTATTTGAACTTATCGGTAGTTTGCTCTACATGACGCATTGTTTAAATTTGAATTAAGTCAAAGTGTGTTTAAGTTGAACTCGAACGGTAAGCACAAATGATACAAGCATGTGGTCTTTGTATACTTATGTGATCTTTGTATACATTTAAACTCCTACACTGTTCCTTCACGGATGAATAAGTGAACAAAAATCCTGTTATCACATGATGTCAAATATCGAGTTAAAATTTTATGAACTTAAAGGACCAGTCCAGGAATTTACAACCATATGAAAAAATAATATATCCGGAAAGTTCATGAAAAATGGAGCATTTTTTATTTTTACTGCATGTTCTGAGTCGTTGTAGTTTTCGAGATAATTGCGTTTGAAATTTTGAATTTGTGTACAAGCTCTTCGTTGTAATACACAAACTTTTTTGAATTTTTTGCGGAAAAATCGATTTTTGCATCGATTTTAGGCACCACTTTTGTGAAAAATATTTGCTCAAATTCTTTTGATTCATTTTACAACATTATGTTTCTTATTTGCTCTTTTTCTTTTCATAAAGATGCCGAATTGTGGGCGTACATATCGAAGATCAACATTGCACGATAGGTTACGTAATTTGAAAATACAAAATTTGAATCAAGACAATAAAAAAGATCAATCTAAAATCATTAGAAAAAGTATATAAAGTCGATCTAGCAACCAAATTAAACAACTTTTCTGTTGTCAACATGAAGGTTTACGCTTCTTTTTTCGCTGTTATATTATTCGTGTTTCTGGTTATTTCTAAAAGTTATGCTGAAATGGATTCAAACAATGCCATGAGCTTAATGAATACTGAAACAGAAATGCAACAAGAAGGAATGCCAGGCCAAAAGTAAGCTCATTATTAACTGGGCATCAACATGTCATATTCATATAAATTACTTGAAACTATAAGATTCATTTAGCATTTTCTTTAAGGGGGAGTAAAAAGAAGGGACTATTCTCAGAAGCGAAAATTGTCATTTTTCGCATTTTCAAAATGACTATTTTCGCTTCAAAAACACAATTTTTCCCTGAATCAGGGCCAAGGAAGCATTTTCACGCTTCAAGAATGCGCGTAATCGATTTCTCGCATGATTTTATCTCTAAAAATGATCATTTTAGAAAAAATTTTTCTTGGATAAGGCCATAAATGTCATCCCCTTTAAAATTATTTTCCATTTTTAGCATGCGTGTCAAGCGAAATGGCTATTGGCAAAATCGATATCGTTATAATAACAACGGATGCGTTCGAAAGTGCGGATATCGCTATGGACGACATTATTGTAACAACTGTTATCACAGACAGAATAATAATGGATAGTAGGTTTTTCTTCACATTCAATTTTATCAATCTTTATAGTCGAGCAATTGTTGTGTACTGAAAAGAAAAAAGGTGCCCAAAACTATAACTTTAGCTCTTGCGGATCAAGAGAAAACTTCAACTGAATTTTATATCATGTTTGTAAAATTTGCATATTTATTTTTATTTATTTATGAGAATATATTTCATTACAAATAAATTATCTTTTAATATTAAACGACAAATGTCTGTCTGTGTCACCGAATGTTGTAACCTTAAGTCCAATCCCATTACGACTTAGATTTTTGGAAAGAGCTCGGTAAGAGAGAGAGAAACGACACCAAAATCATTGGGGTACCCCCTCTGGAAAAAATTAAAAATTCAATTTTTCATTTTTGCTTTTTTAACTTAGATATTTGGTCAGAAATGAAGAACGTTTCTTGGACTTCTGTTGAACAATTTATGAACATAAACACATAAATCGTATAATATTTTTCATCATGTTCGCGAAAACTAGTAAGTAAGGTCCAACCCGAACCGAGCAGATGCCAGTTGGTGACATAAAATCTCTACCAAGGCTTAGGCTTAGGACTAGGTTTAGGCTTAGACCTAATCTTAAGCTTAGGCTTAGACCTTGGCTTAGATCTAAGCTTTTAGCTAGTTTATTTTACAGGGTTGTTCGGAAAGTTTTTTACTATACTACGATACACCATATACTATACTACGGTACTATACTACGATACACCTTATTGGCACTAATAGGCACTATAGTGCGTATAGGCATTAATGGGCACTAGATGGGTACTATAGGCACTATAAGCACTATAGATACTAATGGGCACTTATGGGTACTAGATGGGCACTAGATAGGGGCAATAATATTTTCGGGAAGTACTATAAAATTTTACCACACCATTGTTTACTATAAATTCTTATGTTAGTAATGTCTAATGAATCAGTAGTCTATTTTAAAATTGATTGCTATTTACTAACCTTCTAAAAAAATAGCACTATGGGCACTTGGGAAAAAAATTTCCGAACAACCCTGTAAAAATGACGCCATAAGTTGGGTGACAGTTGTAGTCCCACCTTTCTCGTCTCACACAAAAGAGTTTGTTTTTGTGGCCCACTCGATTGATAAACATAAACAAACGAACTCCACTTATATCTTTTTCAACAATTTTATAATCTGTACATTAAATACAATGGGTGCATTCCTAATTTGAACCGTACGGATCCGTACTGATCCATACAGATCCAATCAGTACGGATCCGTACGGTTGACAGTGATCAGTACGGATCCGTACGATTCAAATTAGGAATGCACACAATAAGTAAATATTTTAAAAAATTCATTTTAAAGGACCAGTCCAGTGGGAAAAAAGTTTTTAGTGATATTCGGAAAGTTCATGAAAAATTGGGCATTTTTTGTTTTTACAACATGTTCTGAATTGTTGTAGTTTTCGAGATAATCGCGTTTGAAATTTTGAATTTGTGTACATGTTTTCGTTGTAATACACAAATTTTTTTGAATTTATTCGGTGGAAAAATCAATTTTTGCATCGATTTTTGAAATTTTCATAAAATGAACATTGTAGCAATTTTTTGTAAGTAAATG
Source organism: Acrobeloides nanus (assembly GCA_900406225.1). Lineage (NCBI taxonomy): Eukaryota > Metazoa > Nematoda > Chromadorea > Rhabditida > Cephalobidae > Acrobeloides > Acrobeloides nanus. The sequence goes on from OZJO01010005.1 coordinate 14,944, forward strand.
AGACGAACCAAATGACACGAAAATTATCCAATTTGAACATTGTTTTGGGTTATTGAAACGAAAACATGAACCAGAATTTTCGTTTCAATAACCCAAAACAATTTTCAAATTGGATAATTTTCGTGTCATTTTATTCGTCTCATAGAGCTATAAAAATTGCTACAATGTTCATTTTATGAAAATTTCAAAAATCGATGCAAAAATTGATTTTTTAGGTCTCAAAAAATTCAAAAAGGTTTGTGGATTATAACGAAAACATGAACAATTTTAAACGAAATTATCTCGAAAACTACAACGATTAAGAAGATGCCGTAAAAACAAAAAATGCTCCATTTTTCATGATCTTTCTAATATCAACAAAACATAGCAACTTTTTTTCCAACTGTAGACTGGTCCTTTCGTTTTAATAACCCAAAACTAGTCCTTTAAACAAGTATATACAAATAAAAATATTGATTTTATATACAGTATATACAAATAAAAAATATTTATTTTACCAGATCTTTTTGGTTATTATGAAATGTAACAAAAACTTCATCCTTTTTGCTAGTTCTTTCATCGAAAGCAGTGCATTTATTATAGCCGGGGATATACAAATGTAGGCTAATTGTTGTTTCGGAGTGATTAGGGTTTTCCATTCGATGCAAGCCAATTTTATCTTAAAAGAAGGGTGTGCATTTTGCGACATTTGAGAGGAAAAATTTATTTCGTAAAAATGACCCTATTGGGGGTAATTTGATGCGAGAAATCGATTGCGCGGAAATTCGAAAAAATTAAAAAAAGACTTCCAAAGCGTAAAAATGCCATATTGACCAAGTTTTCGTTGGTCAAGATGGCGTTTCTACACTTCAGAAGTGCGTGCAATCGATTTCTCGCATCAAATTACCCCCAATAGGGTCATTTTTACGAAAAATTTTTTTCTCTCAAATGGTCGCCAAATGCACCCTGGCAGTTTTTTACACGTTGATGACCAACTTACCATGCATAAAAGATACGGCATTCAAGTCAAACTCATCTCGAGAAATTTCTTCCATAGGTTGATCTTCGCTTCCATTTTTAGGCCATGCATATCGAGTTTCTAATAGCGTTCCTTGTAGGACTTTTACATAGCAGTTTGAGCTCGCATGGTCATGGATACTAAAAAAAATTTTAAATTTTTCCTTCAAAAAAGCAACTCACCTACTTCCAGTTCCAGGACCCCAACACAAAATCATCAAATTATATTTACCATTCCCGATGTCGACCAAACTTCTGGTATACCTATAAAAATTATAGTGAAGGGCATCAAATATTAAAGGGGGTAAACAGTTTTTTGGAATTTTTACAAAAATGACTTTTCTAGGGGTAATTGTATGCGAAAAATCGATTGCGCGCATTCCCGAAGATTGAAAATGCTTCCCTGATTCAGGGAAATAAAAATGTGTATTTTAGCAAAAATATGAAAATTCGCTTTAATACACACTCTTATTTCACTGAATCAGGGAAGCATTTTCAAGCTTTGGGAATGCGCGTAATCAATTTTTCGCATGATTTTCCCCTATATAGGCTGTTTTGGCAAAAACTTTTTTCTGAGATTACTCCCTGGTTCTTACCCCCCCCCCCTTTAATAATTTTTACCTATGCGGATCAAATATGACATATTGTTGCCAATCAACAGGGTCACTTTTATAGTTTTCCAAAATTCTCATAACTTCATTAGCATTAATAGAGTCAGACTCAAACATTTGTCTAACTTGAGATATTAGGCTTTCCATGTTGACAAAAATACTGGTTGTCAACCTGACCCGTGCCCATTTTTATATGCTTTTTCTTAGGCTTATGACTGACGATAGATGATGTGGTCTCTCTTCGAAAACAATGAAATTTCAACTATTTTATGTAGGTGTATATTTTGTTTATTTTCAAGAAAAATTTGATTTTTTATTTGAACTTATCGGAAGTTTGCTCTACATGACGTAATGTTTAAATTTGAATTGAGTAAAAGTGTGTTTGAGTTAACTCGAAAGGTAAGCACAAATGATACAAGCATGTGGCCTTTGTATACTTATGTGATTTTTGTATGCACTTAAACTCCTACACTGTTCCTTCACGAATGAAAAAGCGAACAAAAATCCTGTTATCACATGATGCCAAATATCGAGTTAAAATTTTATAAACTTAAAGTCCAGTAATTTACAACCATATGAAAAAATGATATACCCGGAAAGTTCATGAAAAATGAAGCATTTTTTGTTTCTATGGCATGTTCTGAGTCGTTGTAGTTTGTAGTTTTCGAGATAATTGTATTTGAAATTTGAATTTATGTACAAGCATTTCGTTGTAATACACAAACATTTTTGAATTTTTTGCGGAAAAATCGATTTTTGTATCAATTTGTTCAATTTTTATAAAATGAACATTGTAGCAATTTTTATAGCTCTATGAGATTTGATAGCTCTAAGAAAAATTGGATAGAAATTGAAAAAATTTGAAAAAAATACGAAAAAATCGAAAAAATTGAAAAAATTCAACAAAAAAGTGGAAAAATCAAAAAATTGAAAAAAATTCGAAAAAAGTTGATCTGAAAAAGGTAAAAAATTTTTGGGGCAATCCCTTGAGCGCTGAAAGCGCTCGGTCTCCCGGTTCTATATATTTATTGCAAATCAGGCACAATTAGTCTGAAATTGAATATGTTTATTGACACGAAAGTGGCGAAAGTTACGTGGCAAAAGTTATAGTGCCCAAAAATCAGCCAATTTGGAGAAAAAAATTTTCCGAAAAGCTTACTGGGCGACCCCCTTTTAAGTAAAACAAAATTAATGACATTGAAACGCCATGAATATTTGCATGGTAAACGGTCATCCTGCTAAAAATTCAATCCTGCTAAAATTTAGGTTAAATTTTAGCAGGAATTTTTAGCAGGATGAATTTTTAGCAGAATGACCCGCGTTCATTTGCACAGCTGATCGTCCTTTTTTGGCTACATATTTGCACGATCTTTAGCTATTTTAAATGGAATAATTGTTGAAATTGTTTTTTGAATACTTCCCTTGTTTGATACTTCCTACAATATATTCAAAACAAATATGAGGGAGTGNACCCGCGTTCATTTGCACAGCTGATCGTCCTTTTTTGGCTACATATTTGCACGATCTTTAGCTATTTTAAATGGAATAATTGTTGAAATTGTTTTTTGAATACTTCCCTTGTTTGATACTTCCTACAATATATTCAAAACAAATATGAGGGAGTGATCGACGTCATACATCCACAAGCGAAAATTGCAAAAATTTTACATAAAAGCGTTTGTTCACCAAAGCGATATCAGATTTGGTAATCAAATATGGAGATTTTTGTTATTTGCAGTTTTCTCTCAATTCTTCTTTTTTCCATTTTTGCAGTTGATGTGAAAATTATTGTGCCCGGTTTGTATGTTGCCACAAAAGATGGAGCTGGAACAACTTTTCAATATGTCACAAATGTAGTTTTGATCACAGATGAAGATACAAACATTATTTTCGACACGGGTTTTGCTACGGATGAAGTTAGCAGACATAAAATTTTACGAGGTATCCTATTCAAAATTTATAATTTGTCAAAATTCGATTTTTGTTCAAAATTAGATCATTGCTAAAAATTGATTGTTTGATCAATATACTAGTTCCGATTTTGTCAAAAATCAATTTGTTGGTCAAAATTCGATCTTTATAAAAACGGATTTCTCAAAATTATTTTTTTTTCAGAAAAAATATCAAAATTTAATTTTTTTTAGAGCTAGAAACTGCAGACATAGATCCCGATGAAATCGATTATGTTGTTTTATCTCATTACCACACAGATCATACCGGCAATGTGAATCTTTTTCCGAATGCAAAAATTATTCATCAAGACTTTTCGATTTCTGGAATTACTGAAAAATTTATCGGCATTTATAAGGTTCTCTTTTGCGTGGAAAACATTTAAAACACCTTTTTTAAGAAAATAGAGCTTTATGTCACAAAAGGTGTCACAAAAGTTTTTAAGAGCTATTACTATTTCGTGCGATTTTCTGGTTTTCTATTTATTTGCATCAAAAGTGACTTTGAAAGGACCAGTCCAGTAATTTACAATCATATGAAAAAATGAATATTCGAAAAGATTATGAAAAATGGAGCATTTTTTGTTTTTACGGCATGTTCTGAATCGTTGTAGTTTTCGAGATAATTGCGTTTCAAATTTTGAATTTATTACAAGCATTTCGTTGTAATACACAAACTTTTTTGAATTTTTTGCGCAAAAAAACCATTGAGACCTACAACTGATCATCAGTTGTAGGTCTCAATGGTAGTGCTCTTGGACGGTAACCAGGATGTCCGGGTTCGAGTCCCGTTAGAGTCCGAAAACTTTTGCCTAATTTAAAAAAAATTATTTGTGACACCCAAAGCTCGGTGTTTCTCGAAAACGATTGTTTTAAAAATGCTCATTTCTAGACTGGAAAATACGATTTGTCGCCAAATGTTCGGATCATTCCAACTCCGGGGCATACTTCAACTTGCATTAGCGCTATTGTTAGCAACACATCGAAGGGAAAAATCGCTATAACAGGTATAAAGAATAAAAAGTGTTTGAATCTCCCTTTTTAGGAGATCTATTTCTTTTGCAAGGTGATATCAAAAACGTGAGCATTTGGCAAAGCGCTTCATCGAATGTGGATCAACAAGAGAAAACACGGCAAAAGATTTTATGCTCTGTCGACTATATCATTCCAGGGCATGGACCAATGTTTAAGGCTTATAGTTGTCAATCCTGCCTGTATTGTTCCTCATGCAAAGACTGCATTACTAGAAGAAGTTATAACGGAAGTTGTGCATCCTGTGCTTCTTGTAAATCATGTACTTCTTGCGTAAATTGCTTGTAATGAAAAATATTATATTTGTTTAAATAAAACGAAAAAATGTTTTGAAAGGTAAATTTGCAGCTCAAAGATGCGTTTTATGTAGCTCAAAAAGTCCATTTTGACAATTTTGAACTGAAAAAACGAAAATTTGCAAAAAAATTTTTGTAGAAGAAGCTCAATAGTGCCACACGTCTTTTCAATTCAAAATTATCAAAAATTGAAAAATTCCTGAAAATTTGAAAAATTCGTCAAAAATTGAAAAATTACTGACAAATTGAACAATCCTAAAAAAGTAAATTTTTGGATCAAAAATGCGTTTTTTGTAGCTGAACAAGTTGATTTTGATGTCAAATTTGACATTTTTAAGCTGAAAAACGAAAATTTGCGAATTAATTTTTGTAGAAGAAGCTCAATAGTGCCAACTTATTTCAATTCACAATTCGTAAAAAATTGAAAAATTAGCCAAAAATCAAAAAATTCATCAAAAATTGAAAAATTATTGAAAATTACAAAATTCGTAAAAAATTGAAAAATTACTGAAAAATTCGCCAAAAATCGAAAAATTCAAAAAAAAATTGACAAATTTGTCAAAAATTGAAAAATTCGTAAAAAATCGAAAAATTACTGAAAATTTGCAAAATTCGTCAATAATTGAAAAATTCACCAAAAATCGAAAAATTCATCAAAAATTATAAAAAATTGAATTTTTTTCTCAAAGTCGAATTTTGCTCAAAATCTAATTTTGATCAAAAATCGAATTTTTGCTCAAAATCAATTTTGATCAAAATTGAATTTTGATCAAAATCGAATTTTTAATCAAAAATCGAATTTTTGCACAAAATTGAGTTGTTGCTCAAATCAATTGTATAGAAGAAGCTGAATAGCGCCTTTGTTCAATTTATTTTGCATTGTTAGCTAAATTCATAGGTTAAAGAGTGATTAAGTAAATAAGCTGATTTGTTCTTTATTCTCTGTCATCCCAATGTTTGTAC
>OZJO01010013.1:0-48599 GCA_900406225.1 Acrobeloides nanus
CGAGAATCATGGCACCCCAGATCCATGTGGTGGCGATGAAAGGCTAAATATGTCCATCGAAAGGTCATGTATATATAGGTGGGAAAATAAGGGTTAAATTATGGTGATGCACTCTCAATGCCCATATAATTTTCATCATAGGTCGGCAAGGGGGGAGTCTCCCCTGACCCACTCATTCATAGACCCAAAATTGAGGAGGGGAACATCTCATCAGAGGTTCCCTACCTTGCCGACATATGATTTTCATCATCCTCAGATTATCTTACATTCAACAACTTTTCATCAAACATCTTCGAGAAATATGGTGAAAGACATAACGTAATAAATCTATCAAGCGCCAATAGCAAAGTTAGACTAATAAAAGAATACCATGCTCCATCCAAAATAGCGCCACAGATCTAAAATAATGACTAGATAGCAACAATTTTTGAGAGACTACTAACCTTATTAATCCAAGAATCAACAGGTACATTAAAGATCGTAAAGAAAAATGGAGACCATTGTAATAAAAGTTGGATGCAATCAGAAATGCCCAGATGGAGTATAACTCGATAAACGGTTCCGTTGAAATTTTCTTTATCGATAATTAGGATCTAAAATTAGGGTGAATTTATAGGGAGCCCCCCCCCCTCTCTGACCCACTCAGTGAGTGAGTGGGTCAGAGGGAGGGGGAGGCTCCCCCTTGCTGACCTATGATTAATACTTACCAGCAGAAAAAATAAATACGGAACTAAGCAAAATGTACTAACAAATAAATATATTGATGAATAGACATAAGTGGCAGTTGATGGAAAAGTTAGATTTAAAACCAATAAAGTTGAATTCGACATGTCCCTCGATGAATCAACTTCACTTGAATAGCCCCCAAAAATTCAAATTCGAAATATGTAAAATCACAAAAATAACTGAAAAATTCGTTAAAAAATAGAAAAATTCGTCATAAGTGAAAAATTCCAAACGACTACAAGCAACTGAGCAAATCTCTGTTTTGATCAGTATTAATTAGAAATCTTTAATTTATCCATATTGAGCGTCATTGCGCTCAATCTAGGGCCTTAAAGGAAATTTATTATTAATGAAATACCGATCGGGAAAATGCAATTTACTTTAGTTTCTTACATCTTTCTGCGTGCTCATAACATCTGCGACAATGTCCAATTATACCAACACAGTAACGTTAGAAAAATGACAGATGCTTTATAGGGGGATATTTTCTCGGAAAAATTTCCAACATTTTTGAATTGTTGAAAAAATATATATCGAGTTATTCAACTGTAATAACAAAATACAGATAAAATATACAGGCATAATAATAATAAATTCTAGAATGTTTGAGCAAATTTTTCTGCAAACTCCCGCATACGCTTCAGATGCTCTTGATTTGTGCACGGTCGAATCACAGACGATGCAGTTTTCAAATCGGCAATAGTTATAGGACGAAGTTCATGCTGTTTCAAGCCACTTGTTAGTCGATCACGTGACATATCCCTGAGTGGAAGAAATGCTGCTTCTCTACACAGAGCAACAATATCCGAGTGTGAGTAGCCCTCCAATGATTCGGCAAAAGATCTAAAAATCGGATTAAAATTTCAAGAATACCGGGGGGCAAGGGGAAGAGAAATTAGTCAAAAATCGAAAAATTCGTCCAAAATTGAAAAATTCGCCAAAAATTGGTTAAAACCCTGGATATATGACCTGCACTTTATATAAAAAATAACAGAAAAACAAGCCAATTGGCAACACAAAAATTTTACCTCCATTCTTCGGGCTCTATCGCCAATCTCAAGCTTCTTCCGCCTTTAGTAAAAGTTTTTTGAAGAAGCGCTTCACGAGTGTTCACATCAGGCAAGTCAATAAAAATTCTCTTTGGAAATCTACGCAAAATCCCATCATCCAATTCATGTGGTCGATTGGTGGCACCCAAGACGAGAATCCGGTCTGTTTGCTTACTCATACAACCGTCAAACTGCAGCAAAAACTCGGTTTTCACACGTCTCGAACATCCTCCTTCACTTTCATTCCTTTCACATAACATCGAGTCCAATTCATCTAAAATGAGTCAATTGCATAAAAACGAAATTTTTTCTATCATTCCTACCAACAAAAATAATACTCGGCTGACCATTTTTCGCCATTTGGAAAAGTGCTTGAATCATCTTCTCGGCTTCACCTACCCATTTTGACATTATTGTTGCGGCTGATATGTTGAAGAAGGTGTATTTGGATACGCTAGCTACGGCTTTTGCCTATGGTATAAGGTTGTATAAAAATCAATTGGATAGCTTACTAGCATAGTCTTTCCATTTCCTGGTGGACCAAATAGAAGGATACCACGATCTGGTTGCAACAATCCAGTGAATATATCGGGATTCATATTTGGAAAGACCACTGCCTGAAAATGCTAGTTTTATGGAAAAACGCTTCTATGATTCATGGAAAGCGCGTTGTGTATTGAAGCAAAAAGTCGCAGAAATGCGATTTCGCTAAAATTCTATTTTTTGGCAAAAATTTGATTTTCTGACCAAATTTCAATTTTTGGACAAAATTCTATTTTTCGCCAAAATTCGATCTTTTGATACGCGATTATATCTATGAAAGGGCACAAAAACTAACCCATTCTAACGCATCCTTAGCAATACTGTTTCCCACAATATCATCTAAAAATGAACTTAAAATTTGTTTTTTGAAAATGATTTTACCTAAACTAGTTTCTGTCCCACTAACGATGGTTCGCAAAATCTCTTCACCAAGTTCGGGATTAACATCGACCAGTAGAGGAGAAATTTCCTTTTTGGATTGTTCTGGATCTTCAGTGGATTTTTCAGTGGAGTTTCCGCAATCTTGTAGCTTCTAAACAGTTAGTGAAAATCGAAACCATATGTGGGCAAGAGATGGGATTAGGGACCAAAAATGCGAATTGAATCAATAAAAAAATCGGATTTTCGCAAGTTTAGTATATAAAAATGCAAATTTTGTGATTTTTGAATTTTTTGGCGAATTATGCATTTTTAGATGAACTATTTCGTATTTTTCACGTAAAAATCTCAAATTTTTAGCGCTTCGCTCGAAAAAAATGCGATTTGGGTACTTATTTTCATGAATGCGGCGATCATGTCCCCCTTGTCCATGTATGATAGAAACAGGTAAAAGCTAGCCTACCTGTTGTGGAATAACAATCGCTTTCGGCTGTAGTAAAGGTGGAACAAACTTTTCGTGACTAACTTCTCCACCACTTGCAGTTTTAAACATATTCGAGTTGTTTTGTATAACTGGTTTAGCATTTTGTGTAAGTGGTTTAGTAGAAATTGATGAACTTGCTCGTGGTAAAGTTTCATGTACCGTTTGCAATGACGATCGCTTAACAAAAAACAACATAAAACTGTGGGCTCTAATGCACTTTAGGCGTCCATTCGATTTTTAGGCGTCCAATAGATTTTTAAGGCCTATAGCCTAAGGCCTATAGGCTTTAGACCTATAGGGCTTTAGGCCTATAGACTAAGGCCTAAAGCCAATAGCCTATAGGCCTAAAGCCTTTAGGCCTATAGGCTTTAAGCTATAGGCTTTAGGCCTAAAGCCTATAGCCTAAAGGCTATAGGTCTAAAGCCTAAAGGCTATAGGCCTAAAGCCTATAGGCTTTAGGCCTATAGCTTTAGGTCTATAGGCTATTGGCTTTAGGCCTTAGTCTATAGGCCTAAAGCCCTATAGGCCTAAAGCCTATAGGCCTTAAAAATCTATTGGACGCCTAAAAATCGAATGGACGCCTAAAATCGAATGGACGCCTAAAATCGAATGGACGCCTAAAGTGCATTAGAGCCAAACTGTGAAGGCAGTATAAAATCACCTGAAGAATTTCCCTAGCTTCATTAGCTTTAGGATCTTTGGCAAAGCTGAATGTTGACTTCTTTGATGGTTGTTGGAAAATGGGGTATTCTTTTTTTGAAGAATTTCCCCTGTTTCGTTTTGTAGCCTTGTTATTCATACTATACATTTTTCAATTCTTAAAAAAACCTTGAAAATTAAAAGATACAGGGCGAGCCAAAAAACCGTAATTTTGCTTTTTTTTGGTGAGAATTTTTCAAATTTTTTTCAAAAATCATCTATAAGGAGTATTTTCATGCAAGAAATCGATTGCACGCTTTCTCGCATGAAAATACCCCTTATAGGTAATTTTTGAAAAATTTTCGCCAAAAAAACGCTAAAGTACGGGTTTTTTTTTTGGCTCACTCTGTAAGAGAAAAAATATCAAGTTGTCATGAAACCAATCAGGTAAATTTAACCAACAATACAAATTTTATTCATTTGTAACATACAGTTTTTATAGCTCGCGGAGACGAATAAAATGACACCAAAATTATTGAAATTTGAAAATGTTTTGGGGTTATTAAAACGAAAACCCTGATCCATGATTTTCGTTTCAATAACCTAAAATATTTTCAAATTTCAATAATTTTGGTGTCATTTTATTCGTCTCAGCGAGCTATAAAAACTTTATTCTATGTATTTTTCCACAAATTATCAATTTTTTGAATTTTATGTTTTATTAAATCATTTCAATAAACAAATTTAGGGTACAAACTCTTCGTTTCAATGTTTAAACATGTTTGAAAATTTTTTTTGTTTCGCTCATAACTTTTTACGGTTAGATTTTCAAGTAGTGCTGTAAAAGCAAATGCTGGAAATTTTGTGCTCTATCACATAGCATCAAAGAAGGCTAGTCCTTTAAACAAAAAAAAGTTTGAGTGTCAATTCGCGAAACATCCAAAACAGGTGTAAGGCATCAATTAAAAATATAATAACCCGTTAAAAAGAGACTACACTAACACAAAAAACAGGAATGATATATTTACAGAAAATAAACTTTAACAAGATAAACAATTTTAAACGGAAGATTTCGGAGAAAAATAATCCAGTATGGTTTTATTCGATGGAGTACGTTTTTGGTCGTAGCTTGGTCCTGGAGTCGATTCTCGGCTTCGAAGACGTTTGTTTGATTTACGCCGTGGAGTTGTTTTTGACTTCGGAGTTTTCGTAATCGACCTAGCTGGTGAACTAAAAAAAAATAAATTCATTCATTTACACAACATGAAAAATTCAGACTAAAAATGCTTACTATGGCTGGACATTTTCTTGTCCATCTTTTGCCAACATGACAAACACGTTACTCAGATTCTTTCGACTTGATGAAACGGGAGAAACTGGCGAAGATTCAAGCCTAAAAAATTGAGTTTTTAGACACAGTCTCTGTAAGAGTCACCGGAGGACCGGAACCACAATATCTGGGAATCGGATGAAACTCAGTTGGAAGTACGTTAGCTTTCAGAAAAAGACTCTGTGTCAAAAGGACTTACCTGTAAAAAGTTATAGCCTCGATAAGCTGGACCACTCAACAATAAGGGTATCACCTATGTCGCTATAACTTCTAGGATGTACCTCAGATTGAAACTAAACCTGGGCTAAAATGTTGCGGTGGGTTAGAGCTAAAACATATTCAAACTTCAAAACCATCCCGCATCTCTCGAGGAGATAGCCCAGCACGGATACAAAAAACCGGGTTTTTGGGGTAACCAAGAGTGGCAGATCTCCTCAAAGGAGCTGACTTCAGGTCAAAATTTTTATACGGGGAGATTCCTCGACCCCATTTTATATAATAAACATAAAGTTAGTTTCGAGTAAATCCTCCAGGAAAAAAGATATCGCGAAAAAAAGGTAAAATTGGAATTTTGCCTGAGTCACCCATAGTCCGACCCCGATTTCTCTCAATTAGAAAGTCTCATCGGAAAAGTTGGATGCCATTTTTACTATATGGGTATAGACGCAACTTTCCAGATGAGTTTCATCCGATTCCCAGATTTCGTGGTTCTGGCCCTGTTGGCCATGGGTGATTTTTACAGAGACTGTGTCTTAAGACCATGAACAAAGCGATTCGTTTTCCAAATCTTACTTAAGTCGTTTCTTTAACGGTGATTTGATAAGTTTCGTGGGTGAGGTCGAAATCTTTGAAGAACGAAAAGTGAGTGCTGTTGATAAGTTCTTCAATTTTATAGGCGAGACAATTCTGGTTGTCAGTGCATGTTCATGAAGAAATCCAAGATTATGGCAAGTTTTATGCCTAAACAAAAAATGCTACACAATCAGTTCGAAATAGGATAATTAACTTGATAGGACGACTAGTTTCTGATGGTGTATACTCCAAAATTTCAGGGCGAACAAACTTAATTGGCTGATCATGAATTAGTTTCTCGTTCATATTCACATCTATAAATCTGTCCCAAATTCGGAGATCATTGTCATCCAACGTTGCCATATAACGGCCGTCACAACTCCAGCTAACAACACCCACCTGAAAACAGGGATCATAACTGCTGATTTCTCAAAAAGTGCTTTTTGGTCGGCGAACGACAAACGTGTGTTTAAATGTCAACTAGTAATGCGTCGAAATTGTGAAACATGTATGGAGCTAACTTCGGCTCTTATACCTTCATTGAACATGGTAAAGTCGAAAATTTTTTTTTATTTTTCGAAATTTTCTCAACAAATTTTTTTAGGATGTACCTTCTCTATTTTTTTCATTTTTGAAAAAATTTCGAAAAATAAAAATTTTCTAGTTTACACCACGTTCAATGAAGGTATAAGAGCTGAAGTAGCTCCAAACATTCTTGAAAAGCCCACCATGCATGAATAGTTGATTGCTTCCGTTCAGGATTGTATTAGAGTACACGAATGACGATTTTAGTATCGCGTACACTAAGTGTACATAAAATATTAGTGTGCCAATAGTAGCTTCGACTTTTTTGACACCACTTATGTGTTTTGAAACACATGTGGGAGACCAAAAAATCAGTTTAAAAAATCCTTTTTAAAATGTTGAAAAATCATTCCTACCTCTCCTTTGTGACCACCTAAGCGATATTTTGGTGAAGGTAGCACTTTCTGCGGCTTTTCATATGCCAACAAAACATCTTGCATAGAATTGTGGCATTCCTAGATGTCATTTTAAATCGACAAATTAGCCTTCAAAATACCTGTAGATCATAGATATAAGCAGCATTATTTGATGATCCACAAAGTAAATGATCAGAAATTGGTGAAGCTGCACATTGAACTTGGAAGGTATTGTTAATTGGCGTCCGCAGAGTGTTTACTAAGTTTGAAAAATTCCACGACCGCCAATCGATAGAGCGCATCGAAAAACGGTAGTACCCCCAATTTTCGTGTAAAACAAATTCTTCGTTTTTGAGGAAATTTAGTTCAAAGTTTGATCAAAATGATCGAAATTTGCATAAATTGACCGAAATTTAGCCAACTTTGAACTAGATTTCCTCAAAAACGAAGAATATGATTTTCACAAAAATTGGGATATTACCGTTTCCCGATGCGCTCTATCGATTGGCGGTGGAATTTTTGACTTCCTTATCCACTAGGCCTATCGTGTGCCCACTTTTTATGAAGTATAGCGGGAAACGAAATATAGGAATATTCGATCTGCAGAAACGGATGCACAGGGACATATTATATACCTGGATTATTGCAATTTGATTGAGCTTCATAGACAAGAATTCGATTATCCGTGCATATAGCAAACAATTGAGAGCCAAACCTGTCAACCGACAAAGAAGATATACCTTAAAAATAAGACAATATTCAGTGACGATATTAGAAGAGAGACACTGATGGGACTCCATAGGAGGACCCCGGAAGGAGAAAAAGGAAAGAGTTCTTTTGCCAACAAAAAACATATTGTGCACAGAACTGAAGAAACCGAAGCGCCGCACAGAAGATACCAATTACGCAATGGTAACAGTATAGTATAGCACCTTGTAACCAGACACATGGATCCTACTCCATTTGAAAGATCTTACCGAGTATTATCCAAAAAATATCACGAAAATTCGCATAAAATGGCCAAAAAGTGACTATAACTTTTTTTTCTTGATATTCAAATTTCGACCGTGAAGGGGGTCATTTCAATCTGAAATTTTATGAGGAACAATTTTGTAAAACATCACTTCATTTCTGTGCACACTGGTTGGTGATCTCTCCTCTCTCGAGTTATTATGGCTGTCTAATATTTTAGTAACAAGAGCCAGGATGATATGCGACTATAGTTTACAATAAATCCTAATCCTCCCTTATGATGAAAAATGCAACCTACCAGTTTGCTTTTGAGAAGTACCCGGAGGAATGTGAAGAATTCTCAGAGGCTTTTCAGGTTTTTGATATCGAATATCCCAAATATAAATTCCTCTAAAAAACGAGTTAACTGCCTTTAAAAAAAAGTAAATCCATGTAAATTTATGAAAGAATGAAAAAATTCATCACTTTCCCTAACAAAATTAGAACTAACGTTTTTGACTTTGCTGACGAAGATGCAACAGAAAATTCATCTAGATGAGCTAAGCTAGTTATTCCATTCACCTCTTCAGCAACATATGTACTACGACGATGATTGGTGCTATCTCGGGCTAAAATGAAGAGTATAAAAAGTTTCAGATAAAATCAAAATCTAGCCAAAAAATTTTTCTTGTTTTTCGGTTGTTTTTGTTTTTCTTGGACGGCCAGACGGCCAGTTTTTCTTGGACGGTTCTCGCGTCTATTCACGTTTCCCTCTTCCTGAGCAACCAAAAACTTACATAAATGGGCATTAAGTATAGTACCATGTGGTTTGGTTACAATAGTGATTTGATCATGACAATTGTTTTTATGAGTGTTTCCAAGGACTCGTAGATCCCAAACAAATATATGGCCGTCACGTCCACCCGTAACGAAATAATCTTAAAAAAGAGCTTTAAAAAAAGTTGCGACTTGGTAACGTACTTGATAGTTCAGGAAAGAATGAAATTGCTCTAACGCTTTTCTGATGAGAAGAAAAGGCAATTTTTTGCACTTTTACCAAATCAAATATAGCAACTTCTGCACAGCCTAAAAAAATAACGTTCGTTGTACAAAAAATTTTTTCAGAGTTCTTCAGAGTTTTGAGAAATCCACTCTGAGTTCCCGCAGGGTTGGATCCAGAAATTTCGGAAGAGGGGCCCCTTCACTTCCCTAAAAAACATAAGGGAACAAAAAACTGTACTTTTGCGTTTTTTAGTGAAAAATTAATAATTTTTCAAAAATCACCTATAAGGGGTATTTTCATGAATTTTTGAAAAATTTTCGCCAAAAAAACGCAAAAGTACGATTTTTGGCTCACCTTGTAATTTGAAAAAATACCTGAGATTGTTGCTAAAGTATGAGGATATCCTGGCACAAAACATAGATCCATAACCGCGTTTTTATGAGCTTGAATGCCTGACTTCCAGATAGATGAATTATTAACACCAATACAAAATTTTCGTTGAGGATTTTCATCAAGAAGGAATCGAGTATCAAGAAAAGAAACTTCACCATACTCATTTCCAATTGCAGCAATATGTCCCTCACTCTTATTAACGTTGAAACAGAAAGATACCCATTGATTCTTTAAAAGAAGATTAAAAGTTATAATTTATAAGTTTCAAAAATTTTTTCGACCAAACACTGACAAAATTGGCCACTTTTTCAACAAAAATTGCAATTTTCTGAGCACTTTCAGCTTAAAAACAAGTATTTTTGAATCAAATTTTTCGCCTATGAAGTTATTTTTTGTTAAAGGTCGAAAAAATTTTTCCCAAAAAACTCCTCCCTCCAAATCTGAACCAAAATTCCGACACTAGGCTTAGGCCCCCCGGGGGCATGCCCTGTTTGACCCCTGGTTTACTGAAATGATTAATAGAGCATAAAAAATTATTGTCAAATTTTTATGCTACTTCCGAATTGAATATCTCACTTCAGAAACCAAAAAAAGTAGTACCTTGTTTGGAATGCCTATTGAAGCAAAATTAGTAACAAAGCTGTCTGCGCAACGATTCCGCAAGCCATGTGTCAGTATCATAGAATAATCCATCCTACAAAATCGATAAATTTGTTCACATAAAATTCTTTTACTAATTAAAACTACTACTCTTTCTGTGCAGTGGCGTATCTGGGGGACAATGGGGGGGGGGACACCCTATCAAAAATTTTCTGAAGAAAGTGGAAAACAGAGAAATTTTCGAAAAATTTCATTGAAAAAATGAGGTTTTGGCATTTCGCCACCCACTCCCATGGGGGGTGGTGGTGAAAAATCAAAATCCTGGATACGCCACTGTTTCTGCGTTATTTATAAACACTAAAACTATCAGGGGCAAAAGTTCGGGGACACCCGACAAAAATTCGGGATACTACCACTGTCGGATTTTGCGTTTCTCGGTGTTTTCAATACAAAAAACGCAAAATCAGATAGGGGTAGTCCCTATATATTACCCCATGGGGTTTTGCCTCCCCCTGTATATGGGGCCCCATATACAGGGAGAGGCAAAAGTTCTGACCTAGGCGGAAAAAAGTCCTGACATTGTCAAAAATGTTGAAAAAGTGTTTTTTCGTCCAGAATTATCGAGAAAACACGTGTTTGAATGTCAAGACTTTTGCCCCTTAGGCGAGGGGATATACCGCCCCTTACTGATGCGAATTTTGGGGGGGGGCCGAACTGCACTGATCGGTGCAGTTCGCCTCCCCCCCCAAAATCGTGCAGTACACTTGACGTTCTGTTAGAGTAGAAAATTTTTTTAAGAATGACCTTTCTTGGGATAATTTTGGCTGAAAAATCCAAAAAACACTCAAAAAATCCAAAAAAATTTCCTTGACCGTGTTTTGGACATTTTCTGATCTCAAAACCCATGTTTTTTCGCATAAATACAAACATTTTGGGGGGCCGAAGTGCATAAGTTCCCTTTTTCCCCCCGATTTTACACTAATTTAAAGTAATTATGGGGGAAAATCGGAGAAAAAAGTAAGAGGAAAAAAAGTAATAGTGCCAAAATTTACGTCAAAAGCAGGCACGTAGGGGGAGGGGCAATCAGGACAATTGTCTCCTGTCAGGAAAAATTGTGAAAAATAATCATAAGGATACCCTTATGTTTTTGTCCAAAACCACAGCTACCTGTGGGTTTTGGTCAAAATTTTGAAAAAAACTTGAACTTATGCACTTTAGCCCTACAAATTTTGGAGGAGGGCTAAAGTGCACCGATCGGTGCACTTTAGTCCCCCCAAATTTGTAGGGCTAAAGTGCATAAGTTCCAAAAAACCACAGATGGATTTTAAACTACCTTTGGATTTTGGGTCACTGCCCCCCCCCCATCAGGAAATCCTGGCTACGTGCCTGGTCAAAAAGAATATTTTTTTGCAAAATAGATGCTTTTTTAGTTCAACCGATTTTAATCAAATTTTTTTAATTTTTAAATTTGCCTCTTTCATAAAATCGTTTTGATGTACTTTGATAAGAATTTTTTCCTTCTCTTGCACAAAATAAACAACGTTCATTTCACCGATTTGTTTTTTGAATGTGCCTAATTGTGTGTCCATGGGTTGTCCTTGATAAAATCGATTCTATCCATTTCCTCGTCTTGCGATTTTGATTGACAAACATTTCTATGAAATGCTTCACATTGTTTCAAGCTTTCCTATCTATGGGGATTGTATGTTTGTTCGTTGAACACGCGTGACGTCCACCCGCCTCCCTCTTTTATCAGTTTAATTCGTGCAGAATTTCACTGATAATAAATTTTGTTAATTTAGAAATAATAATTCGTCTATAAATCATACTTATTTGAAAGGTGCAATGTCTGCATCAGTAATAAAATCGTAAGTCTTCTTTTTTTTTAGGAAAATCAGTGGCGTAGCTGGGAGGAGCAGGGGGCGAAAAATGGATGATAGCACCCAAGCAAGCATATAGCGGGGGGGGGGGAGGGAATTCTGACAATTGCCCCCCCCCCCTGTCAGGAAAAATTTTGAAAAAAGATCATAAGGGTACCCCTTTATGTTTTTGTTCAAAACCACAGTTAGCTGTGGAATTTTGGTCAAAATTTTGAAGAAAAACCACAGTATGCTATCTGTAGACTTTGGATCATAAAAAAATTCGATTAGGACATATCTGGGCAAGGTTAAAACCAATTTTGATGATCTTGAGTTCGTTAGATTCCTTGAAAGTCGAACTACAATATTATATACTTTTATGTCAAAACTTTAAGAAAAATTGAAAACGCACAAACCCCCAGGGTTTTTCATAGGTCAAAATTTCAATGTTTTAGCCATGGCACCCTAGGAAAATTTGTATGTGCGGAAATGTTTAGCCATATATTTAGCTCTTGCTGGGGCCTATCCAAAATACTTTTCGTTTTTGTCCAGATCGGATTTTCTAGGGTACTTAGCCAAAATTTGTATATATTCGGAAAATTCATGAAAAATGGAGCATTTTTTGTTTTTACAGTAAATTCTGAATCGTTATCGTTGTCGAGGTAATCGCGTTTGAAGTTGGCGATTTTTTAGTTGTGATTTTAAATTTGAATTTCCCGCCAAAACATGAAAAATTGGGCACTAGGAACGAATTTCAATTCACCTTTTCAGAATCTAATTTCACGAATCTATTTGAAAAATTTTTTTTGAAAATGCCCCTCCCCCTCCATTCTTGGAGTCTGGCTAATACGCCACTGAGGAAAACTTAAAAAACTGAAATTTACAGGTTGACGCGTCTTGGGTTAGCCGAAAAGCTTCATGATCCTATCCATGATGGTGTTATTATTATTGGGCATTGTATTAAAGAAGTGTTAAATCATCCAGCGTTGTCCTCTTTTTCTTCAGCGATTGAGAGTTATGCTAATGTAAGTGTTTTTGATTATGAAAACTTTAAGGATCAATTATTGAAAAAAATTTTTGGGGAATTGAATGCGTGTATTCCCGAATCCTGAAAATGCTTTCCTGATTCAGGGAAAGGATTATGTGTAGCAAAGCGAAAATGAATTAAAATTCAAATTTTTGCAGGGAAACCAGGTTTTTAGAAGTTTTTATAGGCGGGGAATCAATTGCGCGCATTAACAGCATGAAAATTCTTGCTTGACCTTAATCCCTAGGCGCCTGGGGGTTTAGATGTCTAAGCGTCCTGTGCCTAAACCCCTAGGCGCTAAGGATTAGGGCCAGACAAGCATTTTCATGCATTTGATAATGCACGCAATCGATTCCCCAGCTAGAAAAACCCCTAGAAACCTGGTTTCCCTTCAAAACCTCGAATTTTAGTTCATTTTTGCTTTGTTACACACAATCCCTTCCCTGAATCAGGGTTTCAATGAAGCGTTTTCAGAATTTAGGAATGCACAGAATCGATTCTCTCCGTATAAAATTACCCATATAGGGATCATTCTCAAGAAAATTTTTTTTGAAAACTCACGTTATTTTGGATCCCTCTACTTTAAGAGTAACCTGAACCTTTTTAGCTGCATCAAGGCGTTAGTAATACTTGCTCTGTTGTTTTAATACCAACTGATGCAGTTCCTTCGAAGAGGCTCATTTATGCGAGCGTTGGCTCTGTGAGCAAAGATTTTGACGATGTTCGTCGATATTTGGATGCTGGTAAAGCAGCGCTGAAAGGGTGACATTTTGTATTTTGTTGATCATTTTNAGCGTTGGCTCTGTGAGCAAAGATTTTGACGATGTTCGTCGATATTTGGATGCTGGTAAAGCAGCGCTGAAAGGGTGACATTTTGTATTTTGTTGATCATTTTTTACACCAGTTTTGTTTTAGTGCCCTTGAAATGGGTGTGAAATTTCCACTACTCATCACATTGCCAATTGGACGTTTTCCGCATGCCGAATTTGTAGCAGCAATGGGTGGAATCAATTTTCTCTATGTCCCATTGAATATCCGCGAGTCGGGTGAAAATCACCGCCGTATCAAGCTGGAAAACTTTAACTTGTTCCCATTGTCACAAAAGAATGATGGACGACTTCTCAAACAATTGGAGGCAATTCAAACATCTTTTACAGTGACACGAGATATTGGTGAATCCGATCCAATCCGAATGGCACCGCCAAGAGTGGCCGAGTATGTCAAGCAATTTTTCGAAGGAACTGCTATTAAAGTTCATGTTGAATCAGATCCAGAAATTATTAAAAGAGAGTATCCTTTGATGGCGGCTGTGAATCGATGTGCAAATGTGGTTGAAAGTCATCAAGTAATGTTGTCATTTAGCTTATTGGGAAAAACATACGAATTTTGTGAGAGCACGCCTCAATTGGATAGGATGATTCGAAAAACCGATTATCAAAACATGCACATATGCGACTTTCGTTTTATATTAGGTTGGCGCATAAGTCTTGATCGACAACCGATCAAGACTTATGCATCAACCTAACATTTTAAAAAAATGTTAAAATCTTCACATTGTGCATCTAGGAGTTACAATCACCCCATCCGAGCGCTCAGCTCCTATGTACTTTTTTAATAGTTTAAAATCGATTTTTTAAGGCTCGCTTAATTTGGTTGGAATATGAAAACACCGAGACGCCCGAAAGACCCGTAGATTTTGAAACTTTGATGCTGGTTGGAAAAGGTGTAACTATCGATACCGGCGGAACGGATTTGAAAATTGGAGGTTCTATGTTTGGCATGGCGCGTGATAAATATGGTGCTGCTGTGTTAGCCGGCTTTTTCAGCGCTTTGAATATTTTACGTCCAAAAGGAATTAAGGTTATTGGTAAGTCGATTTTTTTAGGTGCTTGCTAATATCTATTTTTTGTTAGGTGCTATGGCAATGGTACGAAACTCCATTGGTGCTGATGCATACACTTGCGATGAAATTATTACTGTAAGGCGCGAAATTTTTTTGTCAAAATGGCCGTTATTTATGCTGAAAATGATCATAAAATCACGATTTTGAATTAAAAAATGGAATTTTTTAAACTTTTTTGATGAAAAATCATAAAAGGAGGGACCATTAGGTTTTTAGAAAACAATTTTCAACAATTTGGGCAAAGACATATAGGGGGAAATTTTTTCCGGATTTCGGTGAGGGCCCGGGCCTCCTGGCTACGCCACTGAGCAGCATCGTAAATTGAAACCATTTTAGGCACGTAGTGGGAAACGAATCCATATTTACAACACGGATGCAGAAGGCCGTATAACAATGTTAGATCCATTAACAAAAATGCGTGAAATTGTAGGCTTTTCAAAAAAAATTTTCTCTTAAAATTTCCATTTTTAGGCTATCAAGGAGAAAAATCCACATTTGATGACACTTGTAAGCAAATTTTCAATAGCATGAACTACACTCCTGTGGCAAAAATATACGTCTACTCGTTTTTTGGTGTTTTCGGTCGTTAAAATTTAAGAGAAGCATCCAGAACTTTTTTTAATAGAAAGATTATATGTTAAAAAGATATTTTTAGCAAAAAAATCGTTCCGACAGCAAAAATTTTTTTAACGAAAATCCCGAAAAAACCGTTTTTTTCACTGTGCAAAAATATACGCCCACTTGTGTGTTTTTTGTAATTTATTGACCAAGAAACAAGCGATTTTTTTGGTAGAATATTTGTTTTTTTAGGCCACTTTGACAGGACATGCTTATTTGACTTATGGTACTTATGCCGCTGTTATGGTGATTCGTAAAATTTCGAATGGGTTAAAATTTGTTTGTTTAGGACAATGGGCCTGCTCGAGCTCAGCATTATGCGCAAAAATTACAAGCGACTGGGGATGAAATCGGTCAACCCGTTGAAATTTCTCGGTTGCATGCTGAAGTATGTTCAATTCACAGAATTAAAGGGGAGTAAACTTTAGAGCTGGGTAGAAATTTTTTTATTATCCATTTCGCATTTTTTACATAAAAATCTTAAATTTTTCGCGCTTCGATAAAAAAATGCAAATTGGGTACTTAGGCTGCTCGCAAAACGTCTCGAACAGGTGTTCGAGATGTCTAAATGCGCCTCTAAATGTCTCGAATTACAATTAATTTGAACTAAACTAGAAAAATTTAAGGATCTCGAATTCAACAATTCCGAAATCGAAGGTGCAGACTTGAAACAAGGCTTAAATAAGGCTAGTGTTCAAACATTACGAGGTCATTTTTCACCGGGTGGATTCCTTATTCGAGGATCTCGTATTGATGAATATGGATTGGACTCAGAAAACCCGCTCAAATACACACATTTTGACATGGGCTCTGCGTAAGATTTTTTGTTGTTAAAAAACTGGTTTTGCATATCCAAAATTTTATTCAGTTGTAGTGTTTAACATCAAATTTTAGAATGAATCCTGCTCCATTGCCGTCATTCCCAAATCCTCTATTGACTTTGATCGCACAGTAATTTTATACATAACCATCCTAAGTGTCAGTTCGAAATCGATAACGAAACCTAGCGCAAATTGTTCCCCATATATGATTTACTCACAAAAGTGAACGAATTTCTTCCGCTTGAGCAACTTTTGATTTTCCCTATAACCTCTAAGAGGTCGATTTTTGACGAAAATTTCAATAGAAAACTTTCAATTTTTTGCAAATCTTGTCTTGAAATCACATTCTCTTGGTTGTTCAAAAATCATTTTTCAAAAAATTAGCTTGAAGTTTTCGAATTGTTCGCAGAAAAAAATCTTTTACTTTTATAAATCATATATGATGAACAATTTGCGCTGAGTTTCGATATCGACGTCACACTTCGGGATGGTTCCTTGTAAGAGACATATAATTTGATTTTTAGTCACATCTTACCGCGCGTTTAAAATGGGTTCAATACCAGTATTATGTATCAGATTGTTTCATCGTGCCAATTTCTTTTGACTTGTGATCAATAGATTTAAATTGTGATTTATTAAGTTATAATTTTAAATAAAAAATCTTTTTTAACTCTCAAAAAGTCTGCACATTACAGGGTGTTCCAAAAAAAAAAAAACCGCCGGTAGCGAAAAATTTTCAACATTTTTCTTCTAAGATGACTCAGGGGTATTTTTTATGAGAAATCGATTGTGCGCATCTAAAAACCTTGAAAACTGCTGGTGATAAACGCTTTTACGAAGAAAAGTATAGGAATGCTTGCACCGTATTCGACAAAGTTGGACATAGTCAGTTTTTCTTGACAGTGATCATGAATCCGGAAGTTAAGCGTGCTCTCAATGATTCATATTTGCATAACTAGGAAAAGGCAAGAAGGCAGCGAAAATGGTGAGAATTGGATTATTGTATGGGATCGCGCGAATGGCAGATCATGAAATATAAGATTTTCGTATTTTTTCAATTATTTTCGGTAGGAATTCCTTATGAAAATTTGGATGATATTTCATGGTCTGGGAGGCATTTTAAAGGTTTTTCGATGATCACAATCGATTTCTCGCATAAAAATGCGTGTTGGAAGAAAAAATTTTTGAAAAATTTTCGCTAAAAAATAACCAAATTTTAGGAACACCCTGTACATAATACAATGATATGAAATATACAGCATAAAAATCGGTAATAAGTCAACTAATTGAAGGAATGTCTATACTACTCAAGCTAGGGTTCGACTTCAATAACCAAATCGCCGGGCGACACTTTTGAACCACTTGGGAGATGGATCCTCTTCACGGTACCCCCAATCGGTGTATCAATACTCATTTCCATCTTCATAGCCGACAAAACGAATAGGGTTTGCTTAGGCGCCACTTTGTCACCTTCTTTGACTTTCACCTCGATGATTTCACCCGGCATTGGGGCTCCGATGGATCCTCGCACCCCTGGAAGGGCTTTTGCACGCACGACGATGTCCTTGGAGGCTTCTTTGTCTTGAACGAAGATGGAACGCATTTGACCGTTGAGCTCGAAAAAGACTTCACGTTGTCCTTTGGCATTGAGTTTTCCTTCGGCGAGTAATTGGATCACCAAGGTTTTGCCTTTCTCGATTTCGCTAAAAATTAATTAAGTTGAAAGTGTTCCTCCTTGTCAGGCTCAAAATTTGCGTATTTTCGAGTTCTACTACTAATACTTACACATCAGTCTCTTCAGCGATTCCTAAACCAGTGAGGAAAATTCGAGTATTCAATTTATCCACCGGTCCATAGGTTTGCCTGAACTGTTCGAACTCATCGAATTCACGCGGGTACATAGCTGAGCTCATCACATCGACATCTAAAAAATATATTGGCATCATACATCTCCAAAATTGTCCATTTTTTAAATGAAAAATGGACAATTTTGGTGAAAAAATCATGTCGCGCTTCAAAAAAACATGTCGTATTGGACAATTTTGATGAAAAATGGACCATTTTGGTGAAAAAAATTGTGCACATATGATATGTATGTTTGGCATATCATTGTTTCAAATGTATACCTCTCAATTCTCTTCCATGTTTCTCCTCAAGGTCCTTTTTGAGGGCATCAAAGTCCATTGGTTTCAAGCCTTCACCCGGTCTTCCTTCAATTTTTGGTTTGCCTCGGAGCACTTTTGTTCGCAGAGGTTCTGGAAATCCATATGGAGGCTGTCCAATTTGCCCCTGTAAGAACGTGACCACCGATTTTGGGAAGGACAAATCGTCCGCTCTTTCAACTACAGTTTCTTTAGTCAAATTGTTTTGGACCATGAATTGAGCCAAGTCACCGACGACCTTTGAACTTGGTGTCACCTAAAATGATACTATGCAAATGTAAAATTATTGGATGAAACCTTAATGATGTCTCCCAACACCTGGTTGGCATCAGCATACATTCGTTTGACTTCATCGAATTTTTCACCTAGGCCAAGCGAGAAAGCCTAAATCAAACGAGTTATAATTGCAATTTTGGAAGTAGTATCGGATTAGGTATCCTACTGAACGTGAAATTTTTCGAAAAAATTTTTTTCATCTAGAATTGACCCCTCTAGGGGTGATTTTATACTTTATTATCCCCTTGAGGGGTCAATTCCAGATGAAAATTTTTTTTCGAAAAATTTCACGTTCAATGCAATACTCTAATCGATACTAATTCGCCATTTTTTAATAGCTTGCCTGGAATTGTAAATTGGTGTATTGACCACCAGGAATGGCATGGTTGTAAACATCGGAATTTCCACTCTTCATCGTGACGGCACATTCGAATGGCTGATATAACTGACGGCAAGATTCCCAGTAGGCGTTGTATTTAGAGACCTGTTCGGGGTCAAGATGAGTATCATATTTTGTGCCTCTCAAGCTAGCAACAATAGCGCCTAGAAAAAGTGTTAATGAAAAATGATGGAATTTTGATTGACAATTTTGAGTATTTNGTCAAGATGAGTATCATATTTTGTGCCTCTCAAGCTAGCAACAATAGCGCCTAGAAAAAGTGTTAATGAAAAATGATGGAATTTTGATTGACAATTTTGAGTATTTTTAGTGAAAATAATGAAAAAATTTGGTGAAAAATCATCGAAATTCGATAGGAAATTGCCATTTTTAAGCTGAAAATGCGATGAAAATGACGATTTTTGGCAAAAAATGATGAAAATTTGACAATTTTGAACATTTTGGGTGAAAATAATGAATAAATTTTGGTGAAAAATCATCGAAATTCCATAGGAAATTGCCATTTTTAAGCTGAAAATGACATGAAAAAATCGATTTTTGCCGAAAAATGATGAATTTTGATGAAAAATTTTGAAGTAGATTTTAAAATCATCTCTTACCCATGCTAGGTTGAGAAGTCATTCCACTCATGGAGTCGATCGCTGCGTCGACTACATCCGCACCAGCCTTTGCACATTCGAGCAACGAAGCAACACCAGCGCCAGCTGTATCATGTGAGTGAACATGGATTGGCACATCTGGATGTCGTTCTCGCAACGCAGAAATGAGTAGTTTAGCAGCTTCGGGCTTCAACACACCAGCCATATCTTTGATAGCCTGAAAATGGCAAAATTGAAGAGAAAAGTTTTGTTATCTATCCTACAAGAATATGGCAAGCACCGTGTTTGACGAGTTTATCAGCAATGTCGATATAGTACTTGAGGTCGTACTGTTTGCGTTTTGGATCCGAGACATCGCCAGTGTAGGCAATAGCTGCTTCAACAATACCACCAGCCTTCGCCGCGGCTTCCATGCCCACATAGAGATTTGGTAGATAGTTCAATGAATCGAAGACTCGGAAAATGTCCATCCCACTTTGAACGGCTAAGTCACAAAATCTAAAAAATTGGAATTTTTGAAACAAATTGAATTTTTTTAATTTGGAATTTTTGAGAATATTTTACACTCTTCATGACTCACCGATAGACAACATTGTCCGGATAGCTAGCATAGCCAACAGCGTTCGCACCACGCAAGAGCATTTGGAATGGAANAATTTTTGAGAATATTTTACACTCTTCATGACTCACCGATAGACAACATTGTCCGGATAGCTAGCATAGCCAACAGCGTTCGCACCACGCAAGAGCATTTGGAATGGAATATTTGGAATTTGTTGACGTAAAGTTTCAAGACGTTCCCATGGGCATTCATGCAAGAATCGCATAGCAACATCGAAGGTAGCTAAATGCAAATTGTGCTACATTATCTAACAATCTAGAGTGAAAAAAACGTATGTGTCCGAATTTTTTTGTTACAGTGCATTTTGTGATGTACGAGTATCATACGTATCCAGTGGGGGGACGGTCCATCCCCATCACCCACCCACAAAGGAAAATTTGGCACTCACTCAACAGACATTTTTTGAAGTGTCCCCCCCCCAACTTTAGGCTAAAATTTGTAAAAATGATATAATTTTTGAGCCAATTTTTTACTTTAAAAAAATCAGTTTTTACCCTATCTTGAGCTCAAAATCGACTTTTGACTCAATTTTTAACATTTTTCAAAAATAAATCATTTTTGAAAAAATCGTTAAAAAAATTACGTTCCCCCTTATCCCCCTCCCTAATTGGTCATCCATCCACCCTCCCTCCATGCAAGTGTCCTCCCCCTACTAGATATGTATGACAAGTATAAAGTAACAATGGTAATAAAATTTCCTACCTCCTCCCCAATTTTCCAACGAGAATAGTGGGCTCATCATATGCGAAACAAACGGTGAGATTTGAACCATATCATAGGTACGAACTCGAGTCGCCAGCAAACTTTGGTGTGCATCACGGAAAGTTGTATCGGTGATCAGACAGCCGGAGTGCTTTCGAAGAGCTTTGGCGAAAGCTTCGGCCCCATCCTTCTTGAAGACTTCTCGCAGCCCGGTTGGTGGCTTTTTATCTGTAATAACATAATTTATTTTAAAACATAGTGCTAAACGTTACATGTAGGCACATTTGGAACGGGTGGAACAACATTCTTTGGCTTCAACTCCGTTACCAATGGTGTAGTTGGTCCATTCACTTGAACTTCTCCCAAATAATGCAATAATTTTCCAGCACGATTTTGACTCGACTTGAACGCAAACAACTCTGGGTGCTCATCAATAAAGTGGGTATCCACGGCGCCGGCGACAAAGTCTGGTTGTTTCAACACATTCAACAAGAATGGAACGTTCGTTTTGACGCCTCTGATGCGGAATTCAGTAAGGGCACGCATCATTTTTGCGACTGTCGTATGGTGATTTCGAGCGTGAGCAATGACTTTGACTAACAACGAATCGTAGTGAGGTGAAATGATGGAGCCAGTATATGCTGACGCGGAATCCAAGCGAATACCCATGCCTTCGCCACTTCGGAAGACCTAAATGAATTTTATTTTTTGCAAGAAATTTGAATTAGGGATGCACAAGTTACAAAAAGTGAGGGATCCAATGATATCAATCCGTATGAGTCGTGACACGGTTTTTTGCTGTTATGACTCATACGAATAGCGGTTGTGCAAATTTGAGTCGTAACCGATTACAACTCATACGAATTGTCGTAACCGCGTTTTCCAGTCGCGACAACACAGAATCCGTATGAGTTGTAACAGTTGTTACGACATTTTTGGCTCAAAAATCGGAATTTGTTTCAAAAATCGAATTTTGGCCAAAAAATCAAATTTGATATGTCACATAAGCTTGAAATTGATCTTCACTCTTAGCTTGTGCATCCCCTTAATTTGCCTTGAAAAATTACCTCGATTCTTCCCGAATCGGGCTGAAAACCTCGAGCTGGATCTTCAGTCGTCACTCGGCATTGAATAGCTGAGCCGTTGATATGAATCGAGTCTTGATTTAGCTTCAAATCAGGCAACGATTTTCCTTCGGCAATACGAACTTGTGCNCGAGCTGGATCTTCAGTCGTCACTCGGCATTGAATAGCTGAGCCGTTGATATGAATCGAGTCTTGATTTAGCTTCAAATCAGGCAACGATTTTCCTTCGGCAATACGAACTTGTGCCTGCACCAAGTCGACACTAAAACGAATGGTCATTTTTCATTCGAAGAACTTTTTTTACCCAGTAATTTCTTCCGTCACTGTGTGTTCCACTTGAAGCCGAGCATTCACTTCCATGAAATAATAATTTCCTTTGCTGTCCAACAAAAATTCGACTGTGCCAACATTTTGATACCCAACGTGTTTGGCTAACTTCAATGCATCGGCAACCATTTTAGCACGAATTGCTTCATCCAACGCCGGAGCCGGGGCAATTTCGACGACTTTTTGGTGTCTACGCTGAACAGAACAATCTCTTTCATACAAATGAATGAGGTTTCCATGATGATCTCCCATAATTTGGACTTCAATATGTCGTGGCCGTTCGACGAACTTTTCCACAAACAATGATCCATCACCAAATGCACTTTGGGCTTCCGAAAAAGCTCGGTGAAAGGCATCTTCGACCTAAAATTTGTTCATATTAGGGCTGTACATTTACAGAGTGAGNGCACTTTGGGCTTCCGAAAAAGCTCGGTGAAAGGCATCTTCGACCTAAAATTTGTTCATATTAGGGCTGTACATTTACAGGGTGAGCCAAAAAATCGTACTTTTGCGTTATAAATGTTTTCAAAAATCATCTATAAGGGGTATTTTCATCCGCTCGCATGAAAATACTCTTATAGGTGATTTTTGAAAAAAATTTTCGCCAAAAAACGCAAAAATACGGTTTTTTGGCTCATCCTGTAATCGAATCGCGAACAGCTTTAAGCCTTAATAACGCATACCTCTTCTTCTCTTTCAACTTTTCTCATACCCCTTCCACCACCACCATAAGCGGCTTTGATAATTATCGGAGTACCATATTGCCTCACAAATTCTTTCACCTCATCAACGCTTTTCACTGGACCTGGTGTACCCGGCACAACTTGAACACCGGCTTCAATCGCCGCTTGCCTAGCAGCCACTTTGTCTCCCATCCTCCTCATCACATCAGCCGCTGGTCCAATAAAGACAATGCCATTATCTTTGCAAGCTTGAGCGAAATCTGCTCTTTCTGAAAGGAACCCATAACCAGGATGAATGGCATCGATGTTGTATTTTACAGCGATGTCGATGATCTGATCAATGTTGAGGTAAGCAGCAACTGGCGGCAGGCCTTTGCCAATAATATATGCTTCATCAGCTTTCAACCGGTGGATGGAATGTTTATCTTGCTCGGAATAAATAGCCACTGAAGTTTTATTCAATTCGGTTAAAGCTCGAAATACTCGAGTAGCGATTTCACCACGATTTGCGACGAGAACCTTAAAAAATTATGTTTTACAGGGAGTGATTTTAAAAAATGAGAATTTTGCACGATTTTTTACAAAAACTGTCAAGTTTTTTAATTTTCACCAAAATAACCATATGGGGAAAGGGGTTTCTCTATGAGAGAAATCGATTGCGCACATTGCCAAACCTTGAAAACGCTTCCCTGATTCAGGGAAAAGGTTTGTGCATTGAAGCGAAAATAGGCTAATTCGGGGATCAAGGGTCTAGAAATCTATTTGGAAAGTGAAAAATCACGTTATAATTCAGAAAATTTTTCAAAAATTTACGGACTTTCCATTTTCCAAATAGATTTATAGGCCCCTGATCCCCGAATTAGCCTATTTTCGCTTCAGTACACAAGTCTCTTACCTGAATCAGGGTCAGGAAAGCGTTTTCAAGCTTCGAAATGCGCGCAATCGATTCCTCGCATAGCAAAACCTCCTATATTATGCAATATCTTCTCAACCCTCAAAGAGTTATGGGCATGGTTTTGGTGCTATTCGATTGCTATGAAATCCAGCTTTCTAACGACACCAAAACTATCCAGGATTGGCTGTGTATTTCCGGAGAAATCCTCGAAAACATAAAACATTTCGAAATATAAAACGACCCCACATGGCGTTCAAAAAACCCCATGTATTCACGTGATTTTCAGTCATCGACTTAAAAATCAAGTGAAAACATGGTGTCCAAAAAATACCATGTTTTCATTATGTTTTTTGAACACTATGTCGGTCATTTTTTTCAATGCCATGTCGAAAATCCCCAACTGCTCAAAAATTTCCCCATTTCAAGTATAGGCGTGTCAAAAATTTTAATTCTGCAGAACCTAATATCACTTTCTATGAGAAAATTTAAATTGTTTTACAAAGCATACCTTTTTAAAATCCGTTGAAGAATATCTAGCTTGAATACCGTAATACTTTAATAACGGTGGAACACGCTTATAACGAATAAAAGCACCGGACATTTTTTCGCTAGAAAAAAGATTTTTTAGTTCACGAAAAATTCGCATGTAATTAAAAATGGAAAAACAAGATAACTAAATTTTTCATTAGAGTTCTTATCAAAAAAAATTGGCAATTTAACGAACTAGTTTTGGCGGTTCAAGAAGAAAATTCGTTCGAATGAAAACAAAGCAGATACCAATATTTGGAGCTAGATCACTTATTGGGTCGCACTTATCGAGGCCCGAACGTTCAAAAAAATTTTCTTTTAAAATCGACAAAAAATATCGTATTAGGGTTTTTTAGCTGAAAAACACATTGATATCAGATGGGAGCAAAATTCGGGGACAACCGACAAAAGTTCGAGGACACTACTCCTGTCGGATTTTGCTTTGTTCGATGTTTTCAATATAAAAAACACAAAATCCGACAGGGATAGTGTCCCCGAATTTTTGTCGGGTGTCTTCGAACTTTTGTCGGTCTTTCCCCGAACTTTTGGACGTTTGTCCTCGAACTTTGCGCCCCCTTGATATCGTTATTTTGTATGAAAGCCATGAAAAGCTTGATCATAGATGAATAGGGGGTCGTAATTACGGCCTCCCTCTATCCATGTATGAGTTTGATAGCCCGCCATTTCGCGTTACCCGGGGTGCTCCTGAGGCATTTCTCCGAGAAGGCATGGATGTTGACACCCCATGTGGCTCTAAAGAGGGCCGTTGGGATAAAATTTTTGTATGAAAGCCATGAAAAGCTTGATCATAGATGAATAGGGAGGGTCGTAAAACCCCCTCGCGCGGCGCCCTAAAGGAAAATTTTGCCTTCGCTCCCCCTAAAACACAAAATTTGAATGCATTTCTTTTTTGCCAATTTTAGTGCCTCCACTAATTCAAATGGAAACACCAATTGCACTCTCGACGTCGAAACGGTTTCATTTTTCAGGATCAGCGAATTTTCGAATACGGTCTTCAGCAAATTTATAGCCCAACAAAAGATGAATAAAATTGCAAAGACCACATTCGAAAATCCGTTGACCCTGAAAAGTTATTCTCGCTTTAAATTTTGTGTCTCGACGTCGAGACGAGCACTACTTGCAATTAGTGCTACCCAAATTGCAATTAGTGCAGTCTCAACGCCTTCGAGACGAATTAGTGGAGGCCCTGAAGCAATCTGAATTAGAGTTTGAAGGACATATTGGTGATCCGGATGAAGAACAAGAAAGCGAAAAGCCACGCCCTGTCTTAGTTGAACTTTCACAGCTAGAGAAGCTATTGCAGCGTTGCCCTGATTGTAGCAGACTTCATAGCACAGGCGCACAAGACAATTTCAGCATAAAGGAGCCATCAAAATGCGCAAATAACATCAAAATCGTGTTTCTCGCATGAAAACCCCTAAAGGGCGAGTTTCGTTCGAAAAAATCAAGAAAATTTTTTTGACCCGATACGGACAGGATTCACACGCCCCCTATTTAAGAAATTTTTTTGAACGTTCGTGCCTCGAGAAGTGCGGGGTCCAATACTTAAACTAGCTCCCAAAAATTTTTACACAAACTTAGAAAAATAATCACGTGTTAAACCCAAAGAACTCAATAGAAACAAGGCTAGTTTTCCTGATCATTGTTTTTAAATAGAGGATCAAAGAACACGCAAAGTATGCAACTCACATCCAAGATCGAAAAGAGGTCATTGATAAAGTGGGCATTGATCGAGGATCAATACATCGCATGTAGTCAAAATACAAAACGTTTCTAGGTTTAAAACTAGACTAAAACTATGTTAGGCATTTCTGATGAGAAAAACGACTAGAAAACTAGTTTTGACCCTTTTTAGGCAGGGCATCGCGATCTAGACTGATACTGTTCTTGATTGTTACACTTTTTATAGTTATCGATTTTGATGGGAGCAAAAAACACTAGGAATTCCCTCAGACAATATTGATTTATTGTCTTTTTAAGCCATCTGTCTAGATTATGCCTCGAGGCAAGTGAGCAAGGAAAATATATTACGTCATTTTGATGAAAACAAAAGCAATAAAGGGCAAAAGCCCAATGCCAAAAAGCAGCACTTTTCTTGTTTAGGACTCACCTTTCAATTTTACTCGAGTTTAGTTCATTTTCGGGCACTTGGACGGAACGTACCTTACCGGTAAGTTAGGTCCTGAACGTAATGTCCGGAACCTAACTTACTTTTTTGAAAATTTTCAAAGTATAACTTTTTTTGCCTTAAAGGGGGAGCAGATCTGAGGTCAATCTCGGTCGAAAAATTTTTTATCAAAAAGTGACTTTTTAGGAGTAATTTTATGCGGGGAACACAAATCTGACATTTGATTTTGATCTATCCTTTATGACAACACAGAGATACCGAATCGTAAAATCACTCAAATAAGGTCAAATTGACCAATTGAGGACACTAGGGGTAGGTTTTAGGGTACGAGGAACACGAATATTTTTAGAGTGTCACAACCACTCTCGTGTTCCCCGAATAAAATTACCCCTAAAAAGTCACTTTTCGAAAGAAAAATTTTTTCCTAAAACACTAAACTACGCAAGTTCATCTTAAAAAGTTATTAAACCTTTCCCGATTTCGGAAAAAATTCCTCCAACCCTATTCGTTTTCACGCTTTGGAAATGCGCGCTTTTCTCTCGCATACAAATACCCCTAAATGCTTGATTTGAAAAAAATTTCCGACTTCTGTCATTTGCGGTTGTTAATCCGAGGTAGTACTGAAACTTCGATTTTTCCCTTGATCTCCTAAGGAAAAAAATTTTTTCATAAATTTTCTTTAAAAAATAGCTATATTCTGCCTATTTTCGACATGGGAAAAGTGATGGTGATGAAAATTAGCTAAAATCGAGTAAAATTTAAGGTGAGTCATAAACAAGGAAAATGCATTGCCCAAAAAAGCAACACCAATTAAACATATCTTTATTCATTTTATCATAACAAGTAAAGAGTATATACAATAGAATTTTAGGTACTATTAAGGAGTAGCGAGCCCACTAGACGTGAATTTTTTACTTTTTTTCGTTGGAAATGACTTCTCTAGGGGTAACTTTATTCGGGAAATAGACTGCGCGCATTTTTGAACCTTGAAAATGCTTCTCTGACTCCAATTCAGGATATTGTATTAAAGCGAAAATGGAAAAATTCAAATTTTGCATCAATACCATATCCTGAATCGGGGTCAGAGAAGCATTTTCAAGGTTCGAAAATGTCCGCAATCGATCTCCCACATAAAGTTACCTCTAGAGAAGTTATTTCCAACGAAAAAAAGTAAAAAAATTCACGTCTAGTGCGGCTCGCTAATCCTTAGTAGTACTGAACTTTCTTTACAAGATTTAAAAGTTTTGATGGTCTATTATTATTTTTCCTTGATCTGAATATGTTTTTAAATTTGTATAATGATTTTCAAAGTTCCTGGGTGAAAGTGAAAATTCGTAAAAATTCAATCAGTGTATAATAATATCAACATAAAACTTTTTTTCACCATTTTAAAATATATATAAAACCCGTTTATATAATACAATATACATTACTTGAATATACACATTGCACTTTAAATTTATAGGTGTCGGCAATTCTACGTCTCAAACATCTGAAAACCAGCATCGTCTTCACTACTATCGCCATCACGATCCATGTCCGTATCCGAGCTTTCATTTGACGACAAAACAACCTCATTGTAGTCTTCTTCACCATGATGTGCCTAGAAAACAAATATTCCATTTTTGCTGCGTAGTCAATTTGTAACTCACAAATCGAAAGATATAACCATGCAACAATCCATCTGCCTCTCGGTCATCATCATCATCACTTAAGTCCAGCTCCATTTCGTTTTCCATATCCTCATTTTGATGCTAAAATTTTTTTACAATAAAAATCAAATCACAGGGTGTATCGAAAAAACCCGGAATTTGGGCGATTTTTCATGTTTTTTCGACCCGAAAATTTTCAAAAATTACCCTATTATGGCTAATTTTATGCGGGGGAATCGATTGCTCGCATTCCCGAAGCTTGAAAACGCTTCCCTGACCCTGAATCAAGGAATCGGAGTGTGTATTGATGCTTGTTTATATGCGGCTTCCTTATGCACTTCGCCAAGTAGCCGACATTTTTCGTCAAGCTAGCCATGAAAAAAACGTTATATACCGTGAAAGAATCAAACATATGAAGCGTATTTAAGTCCTCTTCAACATTATCCACTTCATCAAGATACGAATACGCACGACGCTGGCTCATAGAAAGCTATAATTTCCTTATAAAATTTGCATAATTCATCAAAATTACTGGTTGGCGCCTCGGGGGATCACGATAAGATTGGTTGATTGGCATTCCACTCCAAACCTAAAAAGACAATTCACAATTTAGCCAATCTTTTTGGTTCATACTAGTTCGAAGAACAGGTGACCCACCCAAATTTTTTTCCTTCAAAAATACCCTTCTAGGGGTATTTTTATGCGTAGAATCGAAAAGCGCACTCAAAAATTCCGAAAATGCTTTCTTGCATATGAAAATGGCATGTGATTCTTGTTAAAAATGTGGTTGTTTTGTTTAAAATGTTATTTGCAATATTGCGCCTACCTTAAGAATTTTTGTTAATAATGCATTCCTGAGTGGTATTAATTTGCCGGAAAAAATTTTCTCCCCACGCATCCCTGCGCGGTCGTCATGTTTTACCATTTTCATGTCCAAGAAAGCGTTTGTTGTTTGCATCACGGCCTTTTAAATAGCTTTGTTTGTTAATAATGCATCTCTGCGTGGTCATATTTTGGCGAGAAAATTTTTCCCTTCATGCATTCCTGCGTAGTCGTGTTTTACTAGTACCATCTTTTTCTTTGCGCCTACCTTAAGAATTTTCTCAACACCGCATGAAACGATCATATTATTTTCTTCACTGTAGCGGATATGATTTACAATGGAGCGATGTCCTTTGAGCACAGTAAATGCTTCATCGATAGACTCTTGATCGGACTCATCCAAAATTAAAAACATTTAAAAAAATATGAGAATCTCCAAACATACCTATACGCTCAGGCACTTTCCAAATATAAATGTTCCAATCGTCGCCGCCTGTCATAACATATTGTGAGTTAAGAAAAGTACAGGATTTTACAGTACAGATGTTCTCGTAGGATGGGTCATTTAACTAGAAAAGAGCAATTAAAAATACTGGTCAATTCTGGAATCTGTCGGAGTGAATGGGAGGGGTGAAAATCAGATGAAAAAATGTTTTGGTTCTCAAAAATTCGAACGGCCTAGAGCAGGAATAACCGAAACCATAGTCGTAAAACCGAAAGAAAAACAACCGACCGAAACCGTGATCGATGATTAAAACAACTGTATAACCGATCAATTCATCGACTTTTTTCGGTTTTTAAAAAAACCAAAACTCGATTTTTGGCCAAAATTCAATTTTTTGTTCAAAATTCAACTCTTTGGCCAAATTCGATTTTTTGACCAAAATTTTATTTTTGGCCACAATTAGATGTAAAATGTCCATTTCTACGGCTTCAAATACCATCACTTCCACTGCTTCATGAACTGGACTTTTTTCGGTTTTCTATTAAGCTTTTTTTCACCAAATGTCCAAAATTTTCTATTGTTTCAACAAAAATCGTAATTTTCTGAGCATTTTCAGCTTAAAAACGGGCGTTTTCGAAAATTTTTTGTCAAAAAAGGTCGAAAACAAACCGAAAGAAAAAACGATCGAAACCGATGAGTTGAAAAACCAAAACCGAAAGCCACCAAAAAAACCGAACACGAACGATTTTATCGGCTATCCCTGCTCTAGAACGGCATGTCGATACCTCAATGTGATTCGAAGTATGCAAATCAAAAACCAATGGCTTGCTCTTGCTTCGAATACAAAAGATAGCATCGCCGCGATCGTTCCAATCACCATGAATAGCATGCTGAGTGAAGCTGCCAGCACTTGCAAAGGCTTCTTTTAACATTCGATGATCGTAGACAGTAAGACCCATTTTCGAGCCACATACACACATTAAATTCGATTGGACTGGATTGTATTCACCACAAAACACCGGACCGGGCTGTTTGATAGCATGACATTCTTCTGAATTTCGCAGATCATAAATCCGAACACGACCGTCTTCCGAGGCTGCGGCAAACACGTTATCATCGTGTGGCTAAAAAAATCATATAAGCGTTTAAAACAAAACATGGTGCTTGATCAAGGGGCGAAAAGGTGGTAATTTTGTCCTAAGCCTAGGCTTAGGACAAAAGTCCTGACATTGTCAAAAACGCTGAAAATGTGTTTTCTCGTCCAGAATTATCGAGAAAACACTTTTTTGAAATGTCAAGACTTTTGCCCCTTGGGTCAGAACTTTTGCCTCCTCATGTACCACCCACTAGGTGATACCACCAACTTTTTCGCCCCTGTGTTTGTCTCAAAAACATACATGAATCGAAATTCCATAAAAACATCGATCAGCTGAATAAGATTGTGAGGATTCGCCTGTAGCTATGTCATGAACGAACAAGGTGTGATCGTTTCCAGCCGAATAAATACGTTCAGTACCCAATGAAAAGTCAAGAGCAAAAATGTTGGAGAAATGCTTGCTTTTCATAATTTGAAACGGTTTTGGTTGATCTTGGGTAAAAAAATCAACTGCCTTCCATAGAATTACTCGCAAATCATCTCCGCCTGGAAAGAGATTTGGGAGCTAGTTCACTTGTTGGGAGGCACTTATCATGATTAAAAGAAAAAAGAATTTCGACTTTTGACCATGATAAGTGCGCCTCTCATCAAGTGAACTAGCTCCGAGATTTGAAAAAATAAGGTAATTTGCAAAATAAAGCTAAATCAACGCTTACCACTGACAATGTACGTTCCTTTGGGAGAAAATTCCACAGCATTCACACAACCATAGTGACCTTTGACATCTTTTTGGTACAATGTCTGTTGACGATTACGCTCACACAAATCATATTTTTGCGCTAATGGAATACCCAGTTCCCGAACTCGAAGTCTATCCAAAAGCTGAACCTCAGTATACCACTTTTTCATTTTGTTGTGATTTGTCGGCAAAAAATTCATTTGTCAGCTTAGAAATGTGATAGATTGTTTTTTAACCATCATTAATTCAATAAATGAAATTGTACTAATGGAAAAAATTCGTTTCAATGTTTAAAACTTTTTAGGTTAATATCAAGTACTTAGAACAGAAAATTTTCGAAAAAATTGATAAAAACCTGAAGGTTCTTGAAGGATCGTTTCATTTTTGAATGTAGAACTGTCGCGCCAGGGGTCTATTGTTGTACTTGGCAAGTGATTAGTAGGGTTGGAGGGAACGAGAAATTCTCATCGGGAACGGAAATTCCCGAAATCGGGCGGGAATGAAAATAGAAAATTTGCCTTGGCCCCCCCCCTATGTTATTTTTCAAAATTTGGACAAAAACATAAGGGTCAAGGCAAATTTTTTGAGTTTTTAAGAGGTAATATCTCGAAAGTTTGAACCATACATGACCAAAGGTGGTAATAAATTACCACAGGGTTGTACGGTTGTGCCGCCCGAAAAAGGAGGGTTGTGCGGAGATAATAATGGGTTGTGCTCGGCGCTATGCCCCAGGCACAACCCTTGTATTGTTTGTATGGGTTGTGCTTTTTTCGAAAAAAACAAAGGGTTGTGCTTTTTTAGTGAAAAATAGGGTTGTGCTTTTTTTTCGAAAAAAATTACCACCACTTGGTCATGTATGGTTTAAACTTTTTGGGGTTGCCGCGGCACTAGGCAAACTGAGTATGTATATGAAATTTGGATGCAAAAGAAACATATTTAGGCATTTGAAATGGTGTGCAACATTTAAAAATGCCAATTTTGGCCTTCAGGAAATTTGTGCCCAGGAAAATTTTCTGCAGGTTTTTTACACTTTTGTATTTTGAGCATAACTCTTGATAGTTAAATCCATTTCCGATGATCTTGGTGTCATGCGAAAGCTGAGAACGCGGGCTACAATTTTTATGTAGGGTATATGGGGTCATGTTGTGGAAAAAGTGGTCGAAAAATTAGGTTTTTTTTTTTTGCAAAAACCCGGGTCCCAGAATAGGTCAAAATTTCACAGAAATGGCTCTAGCCAAAAACTTTGTTCCGACGGGAGCTTCCGATTTGCTCTAAAAATTATCTACAACTCTCCTCTTTTATTTTATGCTTGGTTCCGAAAAAATTTGCGGGGGATCAGGCACTTTTTTCTGACTATGAAGTTGATGGTCCATAAATCCTGAGGTTTTTTACACTTCGATTTAACCATCACGAAATATGCTCGAAATACTGTGTTGTAGACACATTTCTGTATAAAAAACCTTCGAATTTGTGGGCCATCAACTTCAGAGTCAGAAAAAACCTTGAAAACGCTTTCTTGACTCTGATTCAGGGAATAGACTCGATGTATTAACGCGAAAATCGAATTTTTTCGCCCGTATACCAACTCCATCCCCTGAATCAGGATCAAGATAATTTTTTCATGCTTAGAAAATGTGCACAATCGATTCCCCGCATAAAATTACCCCCTGATGGATGCTTTCATGGCGAAAATGGAAACTGTTTCGATCAACTCCATTCCCTGAATCAGGGTCGAGGAAGCGTTTTCACGCACGTTTNTGCGCTGAATCGATTTCTCGCATAAAATAACCCTTAGAACGATGATTTTAGAAGAAAAATCCAAAATTTTCATATTTCGCTTCAATACAAAACACTCATTTCCTTGAATCAGGGAAGCATTTTCAAGCTTCGGGAATGCGCGCAATCGATTCTTAGAAAAACCTAAGAATCGACGGTTTTCTCATAAACATCCGAAAATGTTTGATTTTCGCTTCAATACACCGATTCCTTCCCTGAATCAGGGTCAAGGAAGCGTTTTAGGCTCGGGAATGCGCGCAATCAATTCCCCGCATGAAATTACCCCCAAAAAATATGATTTTGAGGAAGAAATTTCAAAATTGTTCGATTTTCGCTTCAATACACACATCTATTTCCCTGAATCAGGGTCAAGGAAGCATTTTCAAGCTTCGGGAATGCGCGCAATCGATTTTTCGCATGATTTACCATATATAGGCTGTTTTGGCAAAAAAAAT
This sequence comes from Acrobeloides nanus, assembly GCA_900406225.1. Taxonomy (NCBI): domain Eukaryota; kingdom Metazoa; phylum Nematoda; class Chromadorea; order Rhabditida; family Cephalobidae; genus Acrobeloides; species Acrobeloides nanus. The sequence continues at coordinate 33,471 of OZJO01010013.1, forward strand.
TTTCGACCGAGAACGAAAAAAAGTTTTTCATCCGGAATTGATTCCTCATGGGGCTAATTTTATGCGGGAATCCGAATTTCACATTCTCGACCTGAAAATCTTTCCACGAATCAAGAAAAGGCTATTTATATGACGTAGGGCCACATTTTGACAAGAATTTCTTTATAACTAACATCTTGTTCGAGCTTATCAAAGACAATAAATTTAGTGACATGACTGTGTTTCAAAGGCTCTCATAAAACTATAATTTTGCATATTTTTTGCAGCTTTTTCAGCTTCTACTTTCAGAAGCTCTTGAATGAAGATGAAATAAATCAAGGCGTTGACAAACTTTGTTCGTTGAAAGAAGACTCGAACGAGAAGACGTGTGCCTAAGGGGAACATAAGTCCTTTCTCATCAAACGCTTTTCCTTTTTCAAGTGTCNCGTTGAAAGAAGACTCGAACGAGAAGACGTGTGCCTAAGGGGAACATAAGTCCTTTCTCATCAAACGCTTTTCCTTTTTCAAGTGTCATTCATGTGGAAAATTGTTATTACCATATTTGACTATTAATTTAAGCGATGTGTTAATTGGCAGTTTGGTTTTTATGCCGACATGGTTGGGTGGGAAAGCATGAGGCCGTAACTGACTGCAACACATGATGGATCATTAAAATTGTGAAAAATGAAAACATGGTCGAATGGCTATAGTTATTTTTTACTTCCTTTTTGCACGGTTAGATAATATTTGAAAATTTTTGGGCATAATTAATGCCAGTTTGCATGCATATTCTATAAAAAACATGCGGAAGTCACTGCCTATAAATTCGGCCAGGTCTTTAACGGCTAGCTTTTCGATAACAACAACGAATTCGGCGTTGAGTGTTTCTCCAAACGACTATCGCAGGCGACAAATAAGAAGAGCCAAGACCTTTGTTTATGTATTACTCTTTTCTATACCAGTGATGTTATTGCTACTTTATTTGTTTGTGGTGATTATGCCGGAAAGGCCGACGAAAGCTGTGGAAACGACGACGGCTAAGGCCAAATTTACTTCGCATGCGGCTTTAAGAAGGCTACCTTCTGGGTTGATTCCAAACTGGTATAACATTAGCATACAGGTCAGTTTTTTGAAATTGTTTTAACTCACGAAATTTTCTGGGCACGAAATTTCCTGGGTATCCAAATTTTCTGGATATCCAGGAAATTTCACGAAATTTCCTGGCTATTATCTTGTAGACTTCGATTATATTAAGTATTTTAGGTCTATTTGCCTTATCGTCCGGGTATCGACTTTGGCCAGCAAAATTTTACGGTTGGTGGTGAAGTTACCATATACTTTACTTGTATTGCCTCTTCTATGTCACTTCTGCAACTACACGCAAAAGAAATTGTCATATTTAACGATTCGATTATAATCGAAGAGGAGCTTGGTTCTGTATTTTTGGATGGGAAACCTCGAAGAGAGCGAATCGACGTGACGGCTACACGTGGCATTTTTGAATCTGATATGGTCGAATTGAAAGTGGCACGGCCTTTTCTCCGAGGATCGAATTATACTATCCATCTGAAATATAAAGCTAAAATGTTGAGTTATATGCATGCTGGGCTCTATGTGAGTGCTTATCAGAATGGAAATGAAACTAGGTAAGGTTGGATAGCTTGAGGGTGACTACAAATAGTCTCGGCAGCGTCGAGACGCTGTGCACGCCATACGTGGGCAAGGGGTGAGTTGACCCACCTCCATATCGCCGCAAGAGGGTAAAATGTTAAACATATCGCATTTGGGTATGATGGATGAGGGAAAAATTGTATCGCAGGTCGGCGCTTCGCTCCACCTGCGATACAATTTTTTATGTATGAAATGCGATACGTTTTTTTTGGTCGACAAACGTATCGCATTTGGGTCTTCGATCTACCCCCCCCCCTTGCTCATGTATGGTGCACGCTGGTTGTAGTGCAATTCGGCAATACTTTTTTGAAACGAAAAACGGGCAACTCGAAAATGGGAATATATAGCTTAAAAAGAACTTCCTATTTTGTATTTCACTTCGCCGGCCATATTTATCTGGAATCATATCAAAGGTAGAAGATTGCTTCCTGGAAATGCTATTCTCTCAACGAGCAATAATCAAAGAAGGAACACATGGCATGAAGCTCGTGCTGACAACCACAAGACTCAACACAGTCCGTGATAGCTCTCTAAACACCGCAAAAAGAATCTGGAATCGACTCCCACCGGAAGTGGCTCAAATGTGGGATCTCAGACTCTTCAAGAACGCCATTGGAAGTAAAAAAGTCTATGACGCTCTGGCAGATGGGAAGCTGTGTCAAAAGTGGAAAGCGTCTTTAACTGCAATATATTTGGTTATCTTCCTGCCTGTTTCGAATCTCCTGAAGATCATGAGAGTGTGGTTGATTCGATTGAGCGCACTGATTTTCAAATGCCTTCTCAACTGGATCACTTAGGGCATATATTGAACAGTGGTCAGGGATTCTACTGGTCTCTTTGACATGAATTTTGAAGTCAGTATGAAGATATTGCCGCGATTCCAAGATCATCTTTATCACTCATTTTGCCCAATCTGTCATAACCAATCCGGATTCTTCGTTTCGAGTTGTCCGTTTTTCATCAGCAGCTTGTTGTACGTTAGCCTTCTCACGAGCATCTTTAGCTGCAATATACTTGGTTATCTTCCTGCCCGTTTCGAGTTTCTACTTGTCCGTTTTTTGTTTCGAGTTCCCCCGTTTCGAATTGCACTACAACCTACGCACTACCTTTTTTTGGAATTAATCAACGTCCAAGTTTAGGTACATAGCTGCCACACAGATGCAACCATTGGACGCCCGTCGGCTTCTACCTTGTTTCGATGAGCCCCGTTTTAAAGCAAAATTTGCTATTACTGTCACTCATCCATCTGGAACAAATGTTGTTTCGAATAACCAAGCGAAACGTATCGCTAAAAACTCGGAGTAAGTTGTGTGTATTTATCGATCTGTATATGATTCAATTTAGTGCATGGACTGTAACAGAATTCGAACCGACCCCACGGATGTCAACGTATTTGTTAGCTATTGTGATTAGTGATTTTCCGTACCGTGAGACAAAGTTTGAAAACGTTACGGTGTGTTAAGATTGTTAGGGAGTAGAGTTGTAAAAGAGAATCTAGATTCGAATATGGGCAGAATCGTCAAAGCTGAATGATACAACGCATGCATTGACGATCATTCCGATGTACTTGGAATATTTTCAAAACTATTTTAATATTCCCTACCCGCTACCTAAACTCGGTTAGTTTTTAGAGCTCTTCTTGTTATCCGAAATTGCATATGCTCGAAGATCTTCTGCTTTTTCTATTGATTCAGGGTAAAATGTATTGAAACGAAAAGTTAGGTTTCATAAAATTCGAAAAATACGACTCTTTAGCGGCTGATTTTTGTAGCGGGGGGGGAGGGTTGCAAATCGTGTTTGAAGTTGGCGATTTTTGAAAAATCTGTGTATTACAACGAAAACATGAACGCAGTGAAAATTCGTCCCTGAATCAATAAAAGTTGTGTATTGACGCGAAAATTTTTTAAAAATTTTTCGTTTTTCATCGGTTTACAAAAACTGCCAAAAATTTTTTTGAATTTTCGCGTCAACACACAACTTTTATTGATTCAGGATTTTCACCCTGTTCATGTTTTTGTTGTAATACATAGACTTCAACAGATTTCAAAAGAATCAAAACAATTCGGGTTTGAATTTGCTTGACTATTGACACGAAAACCCTGAATTTGGTTTCGTTTCATTCGTGTTCGTTTTATTGGATCGTTTCTTTCTATTAGAGCCTATGCCCAGATTTTCGAGTAGAATATGCAAATTTCTGGAAAAAGAACGACTTCTGTTTTTTGCAGACATTTTTGCTGTGCCAATGCTCCGAGTAATAGCCATGGAAAATTGGGGCTTGATCATTTGTCGCCAAAAAATTCTCGTCTACAATGAACATCTGCTCGGCGAGCGTGATAAGCAATCTGTTACCGATGTTCTATCACATGAACTTGCACATATGGTTAGTTGATCTCTTGTGAATGAAATTTAACTTTTTTTAGTGGTTTGGCGATTTGGTCACCATGGAATGGTGGAATGACTTATGGCTGAATGAGGGTTTTGCAACATTGATGAGCTTCAAAGCTTCATGTGCAGTGGAAAATTCCACTTCTCGTAATGTAAATTCAAATTCCGAGATTTTGTATAGGAGTTTTTTCAGCGGCAGCTTTTCTTTGAAAATTCTGCTCGAGCTATGAGACAAGACCAATTTGTCCGAGAGACACATCCATTGAGTTCCCGGTTGGATTCGAAGCGAGGAGAGCTGTATATGTTTAGTCGGATTACATATAGCAAGGTATATATCATAATAGGTTCGGGTTTGAATTTGCCTGAATATTGACACGAAAACCCTGAATTTGGTTTCGTTCTATTATGTCGTTTCATTTGTATCGTTTCAAGAGTGGGTCGATCCATCCCTTGGGCAAGGGGTGGATCGACCCACCCACATGTCGCCACTGGGTGGATCAAATTTCGGTAAATGTGTCGCTTTTTGTAAAAATATACAGCAAAAAACCAATGTGTCTCTCTTATGTTTTGGCCGGCCAAAAAAAACCAAGCGACGAAGCTAGGTATCGAACCCGCGACCTTTCGAGCAACCGAACACGCAAACTACTTCCCACTGTGGCCAAAAAAGGTCGTCAAACATGTCGCTTTTCGGTTTACCAGCCTACCCCTCTCTTGCCCATGTAATAAGATAAAGTTTTTAGGCGGCGGCTGTCTTACAGATGGTTGAAGAAGCAGTTGGAGAGGATGTGTTTCGTGACGGTTTGAGGAGATTTTTGAATAGATATGCGTACGGAAATGCAAACCGAGATGATCTTTTGAATAGTTTAAATGAGTAGGAATTGCTTTTTGGCACTATAAAAGAGTTCTCTTCTACTCTCTAAACATAACACAAATCGTAGAGGTAAAATATGCGGGGAATCTGAATTTGATATTTTCGAAGCAAAAAAAGCTTCCCTGATTCATGGAAGGCCTGTGTATTGAAGCGAAAATGTGATTTTTGCTTTGATACACTAGCCTTCCCTGAATCAGGGAAGCGTTTTTCGCTTCGAAAATGTCAAATTCGAATTCCCTGCATGTTTTTATCCCCTAGAGGGTGTCATTTTCAGAAAAAATTTTGCCCCACCCCCTCCTATTCTATTGTGTAGTAGCTCCGAAGAACTTTTTAGAGTTGTGGAAATCGAACGACGCGAGGCATTTTCCAATGTTAATTTTTCACTATTTGAATTTATGGATTCTTGGGTGTACCAGGTTAGCTAGATTGAAAGACTTGAGAAAATTTCCAAGTTTTTAGCTGGGCTTCCCGCTAGTCGAGTTGGAAAGAGAAACGGGCTCCTCAAAAATTTATGCTAAGCAGCGTTTCTTCAAAATGGATCAGCTCACCACTGATTTCGATCATTATCGATGGAAAATCCCAATCTTCACAAAGAATTCTTCACACGAAACATCGGATGTGATTTGGCTAGAGGAGAATTCTACTGGTATGAGTATTGAAACGAAAACTTGAATTTGAATTTCTGAAGGAAAATTTTTTGATGAAATTATACCGCCAATCGATAGAGCGCGCATTAAAAAACGATAGTGCAACTAATTTTTGTGTGAAACAAATTCTTCGTTTTTGAGAAAATTTAGTTCAAAATTTGATCAACAAATGATCGATTATGTAAACGAGCCTAGGTCTAAATTAGGTCTAATGCTAGGCCTAAGCCTAGGCTTAAGCCTAGACCTAAGCCTAAACCTAGGCCTAAGCCTAGGTCTAAGCCTAAGCCTAGGCTTAAGCCTAGACCTAAGCCTAATTCTAGACCTAAGCCTAAGTCCTGACCTAAGTTTTTTTAAACCAAATTTCCCCCAAAACGAAGAATATGTTTTTCACGAAAATTGGAGGGTACTACCGTTTTTCGATGCGCTCTATCGATTGGCGGTGGAATTTTTTCAAAAATTCCTTCCTGAATTCAATTTAAATTCAGGTTTTCGTTTCAATACACAGACACCATTTCATGTCTGTGTGTATTGATGAAAAATTAGAAATCTGAAATATTTTTTTAGTCCCTTTGAACAACTTCCTTATCCTCGATTTCGATGCTAAAGGCTATTATCGAATCAACTATGACTTGGATAATTGGAATCGTATCACGAATCTCTTCATCACCAATCATCAACTAATTCCACCCGCTAGCAGAGCGCGCATTCTCGACGATGCTTTTATGCTGGCGAAAATTGGTGAACTACCTTTTCGAATTCCGCTACGGATGTGTGAGTATCTACGCCGAGAAGACGCCTACATGCCCTTCCTGGTGTTTAGCACACATTTCGATTCAACAAAGATGTTGTTGAGGAAGATGAATATCAAATCGCTTGAGGTATAAGCTTTTTTGTTGATTTTCTGACCTGGTTCAGGGAAGGACGATATGTGTATCGAAGCGAAAATGATCAAAACAGGTTTTTTTAGAGTTTTTCTTGACGGGAAATCGATTGCGCGCATTCCCGAACCGTGAAAATGCTTTCCTGACCCTGATTCAGGGAAGAACGATATGTGTATCGAAACGAAAATGATCAAAATTTTGCGAGCAGAAAGATATCCTTGAATGTTAGCTTAGCGTTCTCGAAGAATGTGTCCATCTTGAATCTTTTAGAAGGCTTAATGGTGCCCTTCCCTGAATCAGGGTCAGAAAAGCATTTTCACACTTCGGGAATGCGCGCAATCGATTTTCCGCCAAGAACAACTCTTAGAAAACCTGTGTTTTCCTTCGAAATTTTGATCATTTTCGTTTCAATACACACACCCCTTTCTCTGAATCAGGGTAAGAGTATCAAACTTTACCATTTTTTTCATGAATTTTGGACCTAAAAATTATTTTCCTAAAAATGGCCCTAGGGGTAATTCGATGCAGGGAATTGATTTCGCGCATTCCCAAAGCTTGAAAATGCTTCCTTGATCCTGATTCAGGGTCAGTGTATTGGAGAGAAAATCAGCTTTTTTTAGTTTTTTTATGTTAAAATACTACTCGTTTCTGAGGTTTTTCGATGCGGAGAATCGATTGCGTGCATCAGGGAAGTGTTTTCAAACTTCGAGAATACGCGTAATCGATTCCCCGCATCAAAAAACCCCAGAAAAGAGTAGTATTTTAACATAAAAAACTAAAAAAGTTGATTTTCGTTTCAATACTCTGACCCTGAATCAGGGAAAGAGAAGCATAATTTTTGGATCCAATATTCATGAAAAAATGGTAAAGTAAAATTTTTTTGCTCCACCTAAGTAAAATTTTAGAATTATTTCATCTCGATATTAGAACCGGCTTATAGTACCTTTACAACAATGGAAAATTCTAATATTGAAATGCATAGGTAAACTCAATTCCATGATGATATTCCAAAAAGCTGAATGCGCGCATGGCCGAATGGCTAGGACGCTGGCAAATCATGTTATAGGTTCGATCTCTCCAGAGGTCGATTCATAGGTTACCAAGTGGGGGGGGGGGGGGTACTCTCCTCTCCACTCATCCTCGGACCTTCTGCCTTTATAGTCATCCATCCATCCATCATGAGGGTTCGTGTACCCCCCTCTAATTCAAAAAAATCTGCACTCTTTTGCTTTTCCCGGCGTCACGTTGAGTGTCGACAAGACTATCCACAGATATAAGTTAACAACAAACAATTTTTCTTTGAATGCGTTAATTTTTTATCATGTATCCCCCTTGTACCCCCCTGAAAGGCCATTCATCTATCCATCCTGAGGGATCGGTGTATCCCCCCTACTGGTAAACTATGGGTCGATTGTTGTACTTGATTAGTGACAAGTGAGCAAAAGATTGATCTAGAATAAATGTCGTCCGGAAACGGATTTACATTTGCCCGAATATTGACACGAAAACCCTGAATTTTACAATTTTCGTCCTAGGACATGCTCGCCCAGCTTCGTTGAATCAACAGAGTCGTACTAAAACTCTTTTAGCACAATGCGCGAATTTATAACCTACAGACTCTGCATGTGGGGCTATCCACCCTGCATCTCAGAAGCCAAACGAAAATTCCAACAGCTTCGAAATGATTGTGATGCGGACAAAAAGCTGAGTGACCACCGATGTAATTCGTAAGGAAATGCTGACTTTCTACCTGTGTGTCAAAAAACTTTTCAGAATTTCTCCCGATCTTCGAACTTCAGTCTATTCGACTGCCATACGCTTTGGTGATTATGAGGACTATGTTTTCCTAGAGCATAAGTACACAATTGAAGATTACCACACAGAAAGGGATCGTATCTACACGGGTCTTGCTGCGACTACCAACAAGACCACTATGTTCAGGTTGCAAAAACGTGGAGCTACTACTTTAAGCGAAAAGTCGTAAAAATGCGACTTTTCGCTTCAATACACAAACTTCCATGAATCAGGGAAGCGTTTTTTCTCTTCAAAAATGTCTTTCGCATGTTTTTACCCCATAGAGGGGTCATTTTCAGAAAAAATTTTTTTGGAAATTTTTTCACGCGGGTGGCCCCCCTCTATTGTGTAGTAGCTCCAAAAAGGTGTATGAAAATAAAATCTTTTTTTTTGTTTAGTATGCTCAACAAACTGTTTAAACATCAGAATGAGGATAGTGATATTAGGCAGATGATTCTTGAATGGACAAGGTATATTTGTATAAAAAATTTTTTGGGGGAGGAGGTGATTTTGACATTTTAATGCAGCCGTTTCAAGGACCAGTTCAGTGGGAAAAAAGTTGCCAATCTTTTGTTGATTTTCATAAAAGTTCATGAAAAATGGAGCATTTTTCGTTTTTACCGCATGTTCTGAATCGTTGTAGTTTTCGAGATAATTGAGTTTGAAATTTTGAATTTGTGTACATGTTTTCGTTGTAATACACAAACTTTTTTGAATTTTTAATCGATTTTTTAAATTTTCATCAATGAACATTGTAGCAGTTTTTTATAGCTAAATGAGACGAACAAAATGACACCAAAATTATCCAATTTGAAAATTGTTTTGGGTTATTGAAACGAAAATTCTGATTCATGTTTTCGTTTCAATAACCCAAAACAATTTTCAAATTGGATAATTTTGGTGTCGTTTTGTTCGTCTCATTTAGCTATAAAAGATTATAGCTACAATGTTCATTTTATGGAAATTTAAAAAATCGATTAAAAATTCAAAAAAGTTTGTGTATTACAACGAAAACATGTGCACAAATTCCAAATTTCAAACGCAATTTTCTCGAAAACTACAACGATTCAGAACATGCCGTAAAAAGAAAAAATTCTCCATTTTTCATCAACTTTCCGAATATCAACAAAAATTGAGCAACTTTTTTCCGACCCGACTGGTCCTAAAATTATTTTAAAGATCCTCGATGATCGATACGATTATGAACTATATGCGAGAGAACTTTGGAAGTATCTATACATCGTGAGTTTGCATGCTTTTCCTATTATTAGTGACTATTTTGCCATCTAGGTTGAAAAGCTTCCCACAAATATTGAAGCATGTTGTAACGTTTTTCATTCGTTTTGCTAGTACGGATGAAGAGTTGATGCTGGTAAGAAGAGTTTGTTCTTGTGTATAAAAATGCGTTTCCTATATATTAGGCTTAGGTCTAGGCCTAAGCTTAGGCCTAAGCCTAGGCTTAAGCCTAAGTCTAGGCCTAAGCTTAAGCCTAGCCTTAAGCCTAGGTTTAAGCTTAGGCCTAGACTTAGGCTTAAGCCTAAACCTAAGCCTAGCCTATATTCCATTGCAAGAAATAATATGCAAGAATAAGATATATATTTTACTTTGTTCTAAATGGCTTATATTTTTAGATTGAAAAATTCGAAAAAGACTACTCTGCTGAACTCTGGAGTGTCCGCTTGACCAAATACATTGCCGACCAAAAATGGAACATCCAACAAAACATTCACTTTGTCAAAACATATTCGGGTGAACTGATAAAATATTTTGATGAATATGAACGAAATAAAGCTTTTATACCTTAATTTATTTGGTACTCCTTCGGATGACCGGACCCAGCAGAATTTTTTTCGAAAAAATGTTCCCTCTAGGGCATTTTTGGCGTAGAATCCGAATTTCACGCTTTTAAAGAGCGAAAACACTTCTCTCTCTCTATTTTTAAAGGACCAATCTACTTTTAGAGAGTTTGATTCCATGTGATAGAGCACAAAATTTGAAGCATTTTTTGCTTTTACGAAACTACCATTAGATTTTCAAGCAAAAAGTTATGAGCGAAACAAAAAAAAATTTCAAACGCGTTTAAACATTGAAACGAATAGCCTGCATCTGAAATTTATTTTTGAATTTGCTTAAAATATACAAAAATTATTAGGTTTATTTAAAAAAGAAAGACGGCATTCTTTATAGCTAAATGAGACGAACAAAATGGCACCAAAATTATCCAATTTGAAGATTGTTTTGGGTTATTGAAACGAAAACCCTGATTCATGTTTTCGTTTCAATAACCCAAAACAATGTTCAAATTGGATAATTTTGTTGTCATTTTGTTCGTCTCGTCGAGCTATAAAAAAATAGTTTTCTTTTTGTCTAAACATTGAAACGAAGAGCTTGTACCCAGGAAAAAAAGCTCGTACTCAGAACTGTTCTTTTAAGCAAGATTCCTTTTAAATTCATTTCCATGTTGTTGTTGTGTTTGCTTAACATAAGGCCTATTTGATTTATCATCAAAATATCTACGATAACTGTTAACAAATATAGCAGTAAAAACAATCATGAGACCAAGAATACCCATAAAAGTTATAGGGTGGGAAAAGTAGATGGATGATAGCACAATGGAGAAGATCTGGCGCAGTGTCATTATCACAGCGAACACTTCGGGTCCGAATTTTTCTATAGTTACATATATGAACAACTAAAAAAAGAAAGAAAAATATAAAAATATGCGTAAAGGTTTTTTACCTGGCCTACTGCACTGCAAAAAGATAATAGAAAGACATCGCGTGAAAAGCTCTCGTGGGAAAACATAAATTTAAGTGAAGGCATAAAAGTACCCTGTTCAACAAGTGAGGCAAAACAAAGTATTGCACTAAAGACATTTACGCCCATCATCATCTGCAAAAATAGTGTTGCTCAAAGTAACAAGCCTTGTCGCTTGAAACAAATATGCGAATTTGGGGCAAGATCAAATTTGGCACTATAACTTTCGCCACGTTTCATGTTCGTCACGACAACTTCCGCCACGTTGCCAAAAAACTATAACTTTCGCTACGTTCGTGTCAATAAACATATTTATTGCAAATCAGGCAACTCAATTAGTCTGAAATAATTCTGTTACCGAATTTCGACAATGAAATAATTCTCAAAATTTATGGAAAAAAAGAAATTTTACAAAAATTGTGCAATGGAATTTCACTTTCTGCGACAGAATAATTGAGTTGCCTGATTTGCAATAAATATGTTTATTGACACGAAAGTTATCGTGGCGAGATTCGTGGCGAAAGTTACATGGTGAGAGTTAGCGTCGAGAAATTCGTGGCGAAAGTTAGCGTCGCGAGATTCGTGGCGAAAGTTACATGGTGAAGTTAGCGTGGCGAAAGTTAATGTGGCGAGATTCGTGGTGAAAGTTACATGGTGAAAGTTAGCGTGGCGGAAGTTAATGTGGCGAGATTCGTGGCGAAAGTTACATGGTGAAAGTTAGCGTCGTGGAAGTTAGCGTCGCGAAATTCGTGGCGAAAGTTAGCGTGGCGAAAGTTACATGGTGAAAGTTAACGTTTTGGTCACGGTATAATTGATTCGTGGTGATTAGGGTGACAAATTTTGTCTTGCCCGAGGTGAATAACAAATTTTTAGGCACTATAACTTTCGCCACGAATTTCGCGACGCTAACTTCCGCCACACTAACTTTCACCATGTAACTTTCGCCACATTAACTTTCGCCACGCTAACTTTCACCATGTAACTTTCGCCGGAAGTTAGCGTGGAGAGATTCATGGCGAAAGTTATAGTGCCTAAAAATTTGTTATTCACCTCGGGCAAGACAAAATTTGTCACCCTAATCAATTATACCGTGACACAAATTCGCATATTTGAGATAGGTGACAAGGTTTGTCGCTTTTTATAACTTTGAACATTACTACTGCAAAATAGTAACATTTACAAAACTTATTGTTTTTGTTTTCTTGACTTACCTGATACCTAGAAATCTTCGGCCTCGTATCAAACAGTGACTTCTGCCAATTCGGTGTAAATGCATCAAAAATTAGATAGCCAGCCATGAGAACTAGCCCAGAAAAATGCGTGGTTCTTTCTACAAGTGAATATTTCGAAGGAGTTTGACTAGACAAAAAGAAAAGGCATGCTCCAGCTGCCAACATCAATGCCACTAAATATTCTTCCAGCGAATACCTCTGATTCCGGACAATTCGCCCCATAACCATGGTCGGTATCAGCTTTGAGGCTTTACAAACCGTCTAAATTAATTCATTTTTGTTTTTTTTTTTAAATTTTTATGACCATTTCTCTTCTTACAGGAGTATCTCCGAGAAAACTCGGTCGAATTCGGAATGGCTCAAACCGCTCGGATTCGTGTTCCCCGTATGGAAAACCTCCCCCAGATTAGCCGAATTGACAAAAATCTACTCCCACACCATCACTCACACGCCCGTCAAAACCATCTTACACACTTTTATATAACTACCTGCGTGGGGAATGATACAAACTTTAAGGCTTCGTATTGACACCAAGAAGAAATGGTATTCGAGAATGAAATAAAGGAATGCGTATAAAGAGGAGGTACATGTTCGGGTTGCTTTCGCCAATCATAGGCCAAATAAATCCCGACCAGTGCTAATGCAATCACCCTATTGCACAATACCAAAAACTGAGAATCACCAAATTTATCTATAATAAAAGGATCCGAGTGCCGTGCATAGCCTTGTGTTATTATACGTTCTTGGAAGAAGCCCATACATACCAAGGTGACCTAAATACGACATCTAACATTTTCACAGGTCATACATATCATCCAGTAGGGAGAGGGGACACTGGCTCGGGAAGGTCGGTGGATGATTTGTGAAGTTTTTCGTCTACTTGGGTATCAAAATTACCTTGTCCCCCATGATTTTTTCTCAAAATTTTAAAAATTAAAAAAATCTTAAAATTAAAAAAAAAACATTGGGTGAAGATGGAGGGGACCGTCCCCCCCCCCTACTGGATATGTATTTCACGGGTTTCCAATTTTACTTGGATGCCAAGAAAACAGAACAGTAACCAAGAGCAGTCATTTATAAACTCTTCACGCCTCCTTATAGAATGCGATTTGCCGTTTCCATTTACGCCGTTATTCTCGTGCTGGCTTACTAGTTGGTATTCTTGGCGTAGCTCGGGACGACCAACGGCAAATAGTCGAAGAAATCGATGAAAAGCACTTTTTCGGAAGTGAAATTCATTTTCTATGATTTTACTTGCATAAGACAAAAATAAGTGTTATAATCCCTTACCATTATAACGCTTCCTAACTAGCCTAATAACAATATATGCAGGCAAAACAACTGTAGCATATCCAAGAAGCAAAAATAAAAGCCTTAGCGGCCAATAGTCATATGGATTGAACCCAATTGAAGCCCGTAATTGCTCTCCATAATATCCAGTCTGCACCAAATTAATTTGGGTTGAATTATTAAATTTCATATTATTTACACAATTTTTATCTAAAGAAAAAATTTATTAGGTTGTTTCATAAGTATCTGGCCAAAAAATACGCTCAAAATCGAAGTTTTTTTTCTCAAAAATCGAATTTTTGCTCAAAATAGAATTTTTAGCCAAAAATCGAAATTTACTAATTTTGTGCACTTTAACCCCCCCCCCCCCCCCCATGGCCGTGGTGGGGGGGGGCATAAGTTCCGATTTTTTTTTTTTTTTACTTTAAGAAAAAACCGAGTTTGAACGAATATATTGCTAAAAAAATGGTGTTGTTTTTCAACAAAAAACAGCTCATTTTCAATATGAAAAATTGGTTTTCAGGCAGAAGAACCTCATATTCGGATTCCCCATGATCAGTTCTCGAATGCTGAAAAAAAACTTCAACGGCAGAAAAATGACGAAATTAGAGGCATTTTTTGAGCGGCCATCACTAATTGAACAATCCAATATATTTAATTTATAAAGATCAGAGACAAAATCTTTTTTACGGATCTCATTCGTATTCTTTTGAGTTACGTCGAGCCTTATCAAAGATGTGCATCTGACCAGGATAATTAGCGCGTGCTGCACAAAATCCTTTCTCCCATGCAAAAAATATTTACGCATTCACGGAAGCTTATTCATTTTTTAAAGGTTATCACAATATAAAGATTTTTGAAGTAAGAGAAAAAATGTGTGTGTTTTCAAAGTATTTTTTACCTTATTAATGGCGAAATAGAATTAATCAATATACATGTGTGTACCATTTAGCGGCTGATTAATCCGGTAGACATAAACCATCAATTAAGAGTGCCGCACCATAGATCTGTTGTTGCCCCAAAAAAGAATTGTCAAAAAAATTGGTAAACAAATGAATGGGAGGATTATTTTTTGCAACAAATAATTTCAAAAAATTCAATAAAAAGTTTGCATTTTTATAAGAAATTTCAAATAGTACAAGGTGGGCCGAAAAAGTGGATTTTTTGGAACCTGAGAATGTATTGTTCTAAAAATAACCCCTCTAGAGGTAATTTTATGCGGGGAATCGATTGCGCATTCCCGAACCCTGAAAATGTTTCTTTCTGCCCCTGATTCAGGGAAAAATTAGATTTTGAAGAGAAATTCGTCGTTTTTCACAATTTCAAAAACCCAATTTTTTCCTGAATCAGGTTCAGGAAAGCATTTTCAGGATTCGGGAATGCGCACAATCGATTTCCCATATAAAATTACCTTTAGAAAAATAATTTTCGGACCAAAAAAATGTTTTTGAAAAATTTCACGTTTAGTGAGATACCCCTAATCGATACTAATTCCTAAAAATGATATACAAGTTGTGATTTGAACACAAAATCTGATTAAATAAACAAGAAAACTATACATTTATTGAAAAAATAATAACCAAACATTAACAAGGCATATATAGTTACAAAATAAATTATTG